>JAITYT010002861.1:12437-27121 GCA_025433975.1 Liostenogaster flavolineata | reverse complement strand
TTGACACTTAAATTTAAGATTTTTCAAAAAGTGGAGTTAATCGATGTGTGCACTGAACGGCTCATATGTGCGTTAGATAATGTATTTCAAAATTTTTGCAAACGATTGCACTTCCGTGTTAATTCCAATGAACGACACTTTGAAAACATATACCACTGATTCGTATGAATATAAAAATCTAGTACGTTGTGCTCCCAAGAATCAAATTAGACGTGATTTGAGACGATCTCCGTGTCGTCTTGACCCGTCACACGCCTAGAACCCACCGGTTGACGAAAACAAGCCATTCTCTTGAAAGAGATACGACACCATTCCTTTCTTCGATCGTTATAGGTTGATGGTAATGGAAGTTCTCCCTTCGCGCATGGAATACGTTCGATGTATATTTGGCTCTACCGAAGTGATCAAAAAGGACAAAATCTCCGGAGGAAGTAGCAGTGTATATTCTGTCATAGATTTTAGAAGCGGGATAACCAAGGTGCTGTCTAATTCATCAAAGTTACAAAAAGTGGCATTTCCATGGTGGAAATTGTGGAATATAAGTTTGAAATAGCGGAAGTGAGGACTTACTTTTCTACTCCCTCCTAAAGATACATTCCCTTGCCCTTATGGCCATACAAAATTAGACCAAATACGGTGACAAAGGTTCTACGGGTCTCTGGAATGCGAAAATCTTTTACAATAGAAGAACCCGTGAATTTAATCCGTTTCGTACCACGCAACAACGAGTTGCCGAGTGGCATGCACGAGTCACTCTCGGGCACGTTATTACGCGGCGAGTAATCGCATCCTCTTGACATTCGGTTACCTTGAAATGTCAACGTCATGTTGGACGATTATCGATAGATTATCGCCCTCGTTTGTACAAGGTGCAAAGCTAACGCGTTTAGAAAGGGAGCATCGGTAAGGTGTCTTTCCGTGTGTGCGCGTGTCACAGCCAGGGAGAATTAGGCTAGCGAGTCAGAGGCGAGAAACACGCCCGAACGATCCAGCGCGTACGAGTGATCGGCTAACACTGACCATTTGATTGCCCTCGTGTAGGCGCTTTGTAAGCCTCGTCTCGTCTTGACCACGCTCGCCCGTTCTCCGCCTACGATTTGCTTATCTATCTCTGTGTACGCAGCCACGTCCAGGTGTCCACATCGAAAGCGTCCTGACTCGTCCTGGCACGCAGAGCAGCGTCCACTCGTGCCAGAGCCGTGCAGCGCCGCCAAGTTCAAGATTTAAGAGGAACGATTGATAATAACTGGGTTATTGTAAGTCGTTTTCACATTCCGAAGATCCATAGAGCCTCCGTCGCCGAACATTTAGTCGCCATAAGGACAAGAGAGGAGTTGGGAGAAAGTTGGAAAGTGAAAAAGTCGCCTTTCCTCAATGGTAATGCCATTTTTTATAGCTTCAACGGGCTAAACAATACATTACATACACAAGGCCTTGTCCTTTTCTTTTTTTGATAATTCCGTGGAGTCAAGTGTACGACAAGCGTACCTCACGCGCAAAGGGGGGTTTTCAACACTATCAACCTCCTACGAGCATAGAAAGGGATGATGTCCCTGTTTCAGGAGGATGTGCTTTTTGTTCAAATAGTTGCATCTCTGGCGTGTAACGGATCACGAGGACGTGTAAATAATCTCGAGTCACGTCGCAACCAAGTCGCGGGACAACGAATTTGAGCCTAAACCACGTTATACATGTGTTCAATCACAGTATATCGAGATTGTGATGGGTTAAGCCGATACGGAGATAGTCTCAATTCGCATCTCATGTAACTTACGGCAGCATTACATATCTGAGCGTTCCGTTCATATAAACATTATCTATTCAATGTGTGACGGATCAAGACGACACGTATATCGTCTCAAATTACGTCTCATTTAACTTGTGGCAAACATCTTAATATATATGCCGTTGCATCTAGACCCAGTCGTGATAGGCTGGGGAATAGCATGTCCGCCTGACAATCCGAGGACCGGGGCTCAATTTCGGAGAAAAGGAAATTGCGTAAATAATAGCAACATAAGGCAGAGAAGAACAGAACATCTAGCAGTACGCGTCCCCCGACACCAAAGGGGACACTCCTTCACTTATGGAAGATCATACGCTTCACATCCTTCTATTCTCATCGACAACCATTTGAGCATTATATTCATTTCAATTTGCAACCACTGTGAGATTCGAGACGAGATGACACAAAAATCTCACAGTGCGGATCACATGTGCCACAAAATGAACCGCGTGCGAGGTTCGACCGACTAACGACACTGTACAATTTTCGTACGTACATACAGCATTTAGATCTTGTAACTTGTGACGTTAAATAAAGAACTGTACGCAATAAATTTGTATTTTGTCTCCTCAAAATAGTCCAGGGAAAGCTGGTTCGATCACGAGACAAGGTGCATCCCAATCAACCACCAAATTTATCCAATAACCGAAGAAAAATGATTGACCAACAACGAGACCTCCTTGACGTCGACCTTCTCGAGTTCAGACCGCGCGAGTCTTTGCTTTTCCACGGGTGCCAATGGATTCCATTCTGTCGATTCCAGCCGTTTCTCTCGTTCGTTGCGCTTTTTTACGACGCGCGTTCAGTTATTTCCTCTCTTACACTCTGTTTCGCGGCACTATTTTATTTATTTTCCTCCGATGTATATTTGACCATCTATTTTCGCTTGCTCGACGTTTGCGCGTAGTTTCCTTTTTTTTTGTTTATTGTCGGCCGTAGATTTCAATGTCCGAAACAAAAACAAGCGTTCTCCGCTTTTTCGTCGTTTATGAGAGCCATCGCGGTCATTCGTTTGAAGAATCGTTCGTTCTGTCATTTCGAGAAAGACTCGCGTTTACGTCAAATGAATTAAAAACGCGTGTGCGTTTTATCGCGACGAGTGAGTTCCGCTAGGAAAACGAATTTTCTTCCTGCTGCGCAACTAGGAACGATCGGGGCAGATGTAAAACGCTAGGATGACTCCACCTGAACGTAGAATCGCAGATTGTTCGAGTCTTCGATGGATTTGAACCATCTCGATCGAACTGAGACGGTAATCGAGGCTCTTCGCAACCTCAGTTTCGTCGAAATTAACGAAACGCTTAAAATTTGACACATATTTTCTCGACAGAGACGTCGGCAGCGATGGAAGAAAATTTCCGCGTTTCTATCATATCAGCAAGGATGAAATTTGTAGAAAATTTGTGAAAATATTATTATCAACTATTTTAGTTAATAATAATTAATATATATAATTAGTTAATAATAATGTTTTTACAATTTTTTTACAAATTTCACCTTTGAAGACTTAATACGATTCCGTCCGATCGAAACCAATCGAGGCGATTTGCTTTTAGGCCTGATGATTCTTTCGATCGTGACGCGTTAGTTTTATTCGAGAAGTATTTTCCTCGAAACTAAAAATTCCATCTTTGGAGCGACGTATGTTTCATCAATTTGAGATAAACATGGGAATGAGAGCGCGATTCTGATGTTTTAGAGAGAATAACGAGCGAGAAGAGTGCGATTGATACGGAAGGCAGTTGGCGTACGACGTTCAATCAGGTTGGAGACTGTTAGAAATAGTTGGATCGTCTTTTCTCACAACGACCACAGCCCTAACCTACTTAACTGTTATCAGAGATCACGAGAAGATAAAGATCGATCGAATCGTGTTAGGCAGATCCCCCTAATAAATGAGAAATGAATGAATAGAAGCAAAATAAATGTCGTATTTACGCATATCAACACTCATTCAACTTCACTTACGCATTCAATACCGATCAGTTCATCGCGGACACCGAAATTGTGCAAGATATTTCTGCGAGCGAAAGTGACATCGTTGACATAAAATAAAAATATGTTATAGAATTATTAGCTCTAACTAATTACGGAGCAAGTTGTATCAGGTCGTCAAGTACGAAATTTTTAGTTGATAATAATTTTCCTACAAACTTTCTACAAATTTCATCCTTAAAATAAAAATGTCATATAACAATAAGCTCTAACTTGATGAAAATATACGACTTTATTTTCCGGTACTATCTAATAATTTGGTAATGGTTTTGCCCGGTTTTTTGTACGAGGCAAATTGTATCGGGTCGTCAAGGATGAAATTTGTAGTTAATAATAACTTTCCTACAAGTTTTCTACAAATTTCATGCTTGATGGCCTGATACAATTTGCCCCGTACGAAAAAAACCGGGCAAAACCATTACCAAACTATTAGGTACTACTAGTTACCAAACTATTATACAGCAACGTCGTACGATACATCAAGTTAGAGCTAATATTTCTATGACACATTTTTATTTCGAGTTCAATATATCTTTAATTTGAGGACGAAATTTGTAGAAAATTTGTATGAAAATTATCAACGAAAAATTTCCTCCTCGACGACCTAATACAAACGTCATCCGCATCGAAGCGCAATCAGAATCTACGACTGCGAATCGCCTAAACGAACGACTCATCCGATAGACTCGCTTTCTCATTGGACGAAGAACGGGTCTCCGTTTATCGCGTCACGAGCAAAAACGAACACGCCGAGGACGTTGCGGGTGCCCTGACGAAACGATTCGTAAGAAGAAGAAGAAGAAGTACGAACGAACGGACTGTCGAGCGGTTGGAAGACGAAGAGAGCGCGGAGAGGGAAACGGAATTAGCAAGAAGAAAAAAGAAGGCGAGAGTAAAGAGGAACATGGCGTTAGACGCAGAGGGAGAATTCGTCGGAAGTATGAAAGAGTAATTAGCCGAAGCGTAACCGGCTAGGAAAGTCTCGTTAAGGAAGGATCAAAATTTCGAACGTGTCTGTCGTCGAGGTCCTACGGAGCTTCGAGACGTGCCGAGCGCCGAACACGTACCGAACGGTCCGATCCACGCGAGTGTAACGTTCGAAACGAGCCGGAGGTTCCCTCTTTGCCGATCTTCGCACGCAGCCCCTCGCTACCCTTTCGCCACCTTTGTTACGCTCGATTTTGCCAGTGGCGTCGATCGATCCGCGAGATCGAGGGGACGACGCCGCCAATGGCGTTCCGCGAGTCACGACGAGCTGTTAATTATGGTACTTGCGCTCGGCCTGATACGATGCAGACGCAATTACGTCTTGATTAGTCGCCTTGCATATCCCAGGGATTTTTTATCGTTGCTTCGGAAAGCTTGACGAGAGAGCCTCAAGGGTTAGACTGTGCCTGTCGAGTTACGGATGGCTGTGGCAAAAACGCGTCGCCGTCGGGACGACGACGAAGAAGGACATAGACGATGGTATTTGCGCGTGGCCTTCGTTTCCTTTTCTTTGAAAGGCGCTGTCACGACGACGAAATTCGAAGTATCCGATCGACATCGTTCTTCCTTACGTCGTCATCGCGTAACGAGTGTCCGTGTCTTGTTCTCCTCGTTCGAGATTAGAATGGCATCGTTCCGTCTCTCGAGCTATTAGCCTTCGACGTTCGTTTGAGCCACGCTAGGGTAATCCCTGGTCTTCCATTATTTTCGCTTCGAATAGTTTCAGTGACGTTGGTCGGATAAAGATAATAATGAAATCTGCGCGGTTTTTCAAGAAAGATCATTCGCCTTTTGATGAAATAGAATAAATAAAAATTTCAATGGAATTATCCTTAACCCTCTACGGATCGAATTTCTTTTTAAATATAAAAAAAATTATGCACCGGAAAATCAACGATTATAAACCAATATGTGCAGATTAAAAAAGAAAATATCGGGTTAAACAATTTTATTATAATTAATTCACTTTGTAACTTCGAAGTAACAACGGCTTACGATGTTTGCACTTCTGTGCGTAAAAGATTAAATGTTCAATTTCGTTCGCAGGATCACACTGTAGTACGTATGTATTGGTATAGTCAACTATATCACTTACAATTTCACTGTCTAATAATTTTTGAAAATAGGTCACAGTAGGATCCTTCGGGGTCTTCAGGGCAATCTCCTTTCCAAGGGCGATAATAACTATTATTCATCTGGGATACTAACTGCCAAACAATTTTTTGTGGTTCTGAATTTTCCTCGTCCTATGATGGATCGGTACTATATTCATAGTCACTGTCAATAATATTTATGCGTTATCGGGTAAATACTACTGGATGATCTTCATCGGACTCAGAATTTAATAAAAACTCTTCGATGCGTCTAACTCTAATTCATCTCTTATTTTTATGTGATTTTGTATCCATATTTTGGGTATATGATATATTAATCTGAATATAGCACAAGCATTATATAGAAAGCATAAGCACTGTGACCTGAAAGTCACAAAACTGTATCTGTATATACTTTACTTTATTTAATAAATACTGATAGAAGCACAAATAATGTCAATTGCGCAAAATGGTTTCGTTGGTTTCTATCTGCAGACGACTTCCAAGGCATTTACCTTGATATTTCAGGTCGATGGTGCTATCACCGTCACGAATATTGTTACTGGTTGTCCTAGAGACATTATATAATTAAGACGTATACGTCATCTTGTGAAAAAACTAAAATCATTTGGTAAAGTGACGACTTATCAACACGTGACTTGAAAGTTCACCGGCCAATGAGGGTTAAATAATATTAACGAGGATCTTGATAGTCTGGTAGTTCACGTACTGGGTCTGTCTTCGTACTAATTCGTTAAGAGCTCGAAATTAAAATGTCTAATAAAAATCAGAACGAATTAATTCCTTCTATGTCGAGTGAAATAAAAAAACTTTTAACTCACAAATCGAGGTTTGAACCGGGTCGAAAGAAGTTGGTTCGACAATTCACTTCTCCTTCGAAGACGCGACGGTTCTAAAATTTCAATCTTGAAAAGGGATCTAATAGAGTCGATCTACGGGAGAAACATCGCGGAATATAAACCCTACGGGCAAGCGTACGACCGTAGAGTGGCCAAGCGTGCATTTCGTCGACGAATGCTCGAGAGCGATCCGTTCGTTACGTCAAAGTAACGCTAGAGAAGCCGGTGCGCTACTCTCCTTTCAGCATTCGTATGAGAGATCGATCGTTCCAGGATCCGCTTTTGCATCCATCGATATCATCGAACCGAAGTAAGAATAAAGTAAATAGAAGGCCGAAAGTTCGAAGACGTCTCTAGTATCGGCACGAAAGAATCAGGCCGAACGCAGTTTCGTGGATGTGTAATACGAATTTTGACGTGAATGACTTAACATTTAACTTAAATTTTAAGTTTATTTTTTTAATTATTTATTGTTTTAAATTAGATTTATCGATATTCCACGAATATCTATCTATTCCTACCGTGTGCGGTCAAATTATCTGTCCATAAGAACTATTATAATATTTTTGACAATCGAGCGTGGCTATGAGTCAATCTGGTATTGAATGTAATAACGAATGAAACGATTTTCACAAATCGACTTTATCTTCGATCGAATTTATATTCTCTCTTCATTTACATTATGAAAGTAAAAAGGGAAAATAGTCCACTTAGGAAATTCTAAGGAATATAAGTATTTCAGAACGGTCATTTATCCGGTCGTTGGTAGGTTTAGTGTTAAACGCATAAACAACAAAGGGTATTAATTACCGCGAATACGTTGCGATTACGTGGTCGTTATCATAACAATCAAGATTCCATCAAAAATGGATGATGAGGTAAAAAATGTACGACTCTTCCTACGATGAGATTAACAAAGATTTAATTTTAGTAGCGAGCATCGACCCGTCGATGTTTATTATTTGCCGAACGAATTCACGCTGGAAAGCGAACGCTACATTGTCCAGTTGTTTCCCTGTGTTCAATCCGAGATGTCTTGGAAAACGTATCGACGAAAGAAATTCTATGTCAAGAGTCTTAACGCGATACAGCGAAACATAAAACCGTATATAAGTTTTAATTCGGTCCTAAGGAACGACGAGGTGGTATCGTAATTTTCTTCGCTTCATTCGCGTTTTCCTTTAATTGGTAGCGCCGATGAAACGATCCGCATCGACGGATTTTGCCGCTTTTACGTGCTCTTTTTGTAGAATCGCGAAAGAAATTGGGCCACCGTATACGTTGGGATTGGAGCTCCTCCTACCCAAACTCTAATGACACCGTTTTCGTAGGTCTTTCCTAGAACTTTCGACTTCTCTGCGATCGTAGTTTCACATTTAGCCGACTTTTTCTCGACGTTACCCGAAAGAAACGAAAATCGGGCGGTTTTTCATTCGATTTGGCAAACCGCGCGCGCGATGCTCGAAGCATCGAGGATCGCATCGCTAAAATACAATATCATTCTAGATCGGCATGGAAATGCGCGTCGTTCCGTCGATAAACGTTCATCTCGCGCGGTAAGTACAACGGTTGCAGTTAAAAAAAACAGCCAAATCGAATACGACGCGCTAAATCAGAACGCATCGTAGCCGTTGTCGTCGTCGTCGTCGTCGTCGTCGCGTTGTTGGAAAAAATGCGCATATGCATGCAAACACGGAGCTGAAACCTGGTCGAAAAACAGGACGAACGAACGATCCAGCCACGTATTTGCGAGTATAACGCATACAACGACGGAACGTTCGAGGCGACTGGAAAAGGGACGAGATCGAAGTGCCATCGATCGAACGACGAGCGCTGCTTCCACGTCGAGGACGTAAATTCATCGCTCGAAAATTCTCCACCACCATTATAAAAGCATAAAAATGCCTTGACCCCTTCGTTACGAGCGCCGACTATAGTCGGCATCCACGATGCGAGTTACAGAGACTGATGCCATAACCAGCTATAACAGGTTGGCAACTATGTGGTGCGGATTTTAAATAAGGAGGAAAATTCAAAATTTTTCCTTAAAAATGTAACTTCCTTCGATTAGGTATTGTTCGTTTTCGTCGATGATCTTTTGTCGTCTTTTAGGCCTGTTTATAAAACTTGTAGCGGCTTGGCGAATGTAATAACCTCGACATAAACAGACGCCGATACGATAGCGGCAACGGCGCGGCTCCGCTCTTCTGGGAGCGAGGTTAAGATAGAAAAACCAAGAAGGGAGAGGCATTCGTAGCGCGACTTCCAAGGTGTACACATAACGTTCAGACGCACGCTATTCTTTATTTTGTGTCTTTCATACTTGTTTCTTATCATTATCATTCTTATTATTATTATCATTGTTATTATTATCGTTATCGTTATTATTAAATGTGGGAAGTGACCAAAAAGGACACTACCTACAAACTTCTGATTTTTGCCAGTAAAAAATTGAATTAATGTGATTTTACATTATCAGCGTCATTAAAAATTTTACCATTTAAGGAGTTCTGCATGCAACGAAATAAGTGGGAATCCTAAGGCGCAAGGTTAGGGCTATATAGTGGATGTGACAACACATCCCAACCTAGTTCCAATTTTAAATTGGAATAAAAACAAAACTAAATAACCGATCGATATCATTCTTTTAGCGATATAGGTTAGGTGCTTTGAACACGTTGACAAAACAGAGAGTGTGCTAAGACCATCTATCAACAAAATCCGCAATCACTTAATTCCCAACCAATTAAATGGCAGTTTCTCTTGCACGGTTTTCGGAGCATCGGTAGGCACATTGGCGGAGAAAACCACCACAGCGAAAGGCATTAACGTTATTTCTATCACGATTTTACGTACACCTATTTTTAGTAATTGCTAAAATCATTAAGATTTGATGTTATCAATTAAACAAATATAAACCGAATTACGGAGAAATGATTGAACTAAGAGAATAATTTTAAATCTTTAACTGATTTGCCCGTCCCTGAAACGGCCATGAGTCCTTGATCTGTAGCGTATGTTGCCGTTGATATAAATATGTCAAATATTAACTAAATTTAATATATAACTTTCATATTTAAAAATAAGAAACAACCGACAATTTTTTAAAAGAAAAAATCATAAAAACTAGACTGTCAAAGGGTTAAGTAAAAATTTGAAAGGCGTCTTTGGACACCTCTCGGTAGAAATTGCGTTGAAACGTAAAGAAAGGGGGTCGTTCGTCGTAAAAGAAAGTCTCGATGCCAACCGGCAGAACAACGCGACGTTACACGATCCCGTGCGAACGATTTGGAGATCTCGTCGCGTTGGACCAAAAGACGAGCGCAATTGAGCGCCTGTCGTCAGCGGATTCGCTGGAAACGCGTCGGTGCTCCTCTCGTATCGCGATGCCGCGAGCGTCGGTAATCCGGACTAAATGGGTTTCTTTCTCGACTCCGCGCGCTTCCCATCGATCCCTCGCCGGCTCGAAGAATTTATAGCGTGTCCGTGGAAGCTGTTGACTCAGCAATTACGCCCGGCAAGAACGGAAATTGATTTGTATGAGTGGGAAGCCATAAATAAAGGTAGGCGGCGGAGACCTTTCACGGGCCGCGCCTCTTACTTCCCCAACCCCGGTTCCTCCTCAAGCCCGACGCTATCAACGGCCTCCGTCTTCTTATAATTCAGCAACTATTTTCACCCACGGAAAGTTATCGCCGCAAGGGTTAAGAAGAGCAGACTCGAGGAAAAGGATTCGACTTTTCTATAAATTTCGAGAAGACGCTCTCACAAATCCCGTCGACGTGTTTATGGCGGAGGACGTTAATACCTCGAGACGTGGTCGTCCTCGTCGTCGTTCACGAAGGAGCTTCTCCAGCCACCACGAGAAACTATTTTTAGGAGCCATTGACGAGGTCGGGATCCGATTTGTAGCCGATCTCGAGCGAAGACAAATGTCCGTCGCGACGCGCCATGTTTTCACGGTAATCGGCGAGGCAGACGCTCTCGAGAGGCTCTCTCGTGGCGCTTTCGAGGCGTAGGCGTAGGCGAAGCCGATGTTATTCTTTTCTAACGACGGGACGATCTCGCCGTCGCGAGGTCGGACAAAGATCCGATCGATCGACCGACTCGAAAGCGTCGTGACATAATAGGCGGGCTCACAAAAGCGCGGAGAAAATTCCGAGGTACAGGAGTGTCGCGCGCATGAATGCGCACCGTAGAGTTTGACATATGCGCGTGGGCATGCGGAGTCGCAGGCGCGAGTCAGGGCCTTAGCCCTTCGCTTAAAATAAACTTGCGTGCGCAAAGGCGTCCTTCTGAAAGGGGACCGAACTGGTTCGAAGCATATGTCACGAACCGCCGAGACAAAGGGACTCGATTCGAGAAGAGAAATTCTCTTCCTTCCCTCTCCGCCTTTTCTTCCCCACGTCGCTCCTTTTCGGCTCCATTATGCTTTCCCCTCTTCGTCACGTATTCCGTATTTCACCGAACCGCGAACTGCTTTCGATGAATCGAGCCGTAAGTCGATCCTCGTTTCGATGCCATTCGTCGTCGAAGCGGTTTGGTGCCGCTAGACGATCGTTCTCTGGAGTACGTCGCTAGAGTATCGATAAAGTGTCGTTAACACGTCGAGAACGGCACTTTGCTCGCTTAACGCGCTTTTGAAATTTCCATATACATTTATTTCCTTTTGATTGTCATATTACCGTGTCGTTTAACATTGTCATTTGTCATAAGAATACATATGCAAGGCTACGTTGCCTCGGTAACATAACAAGAAAATCAATTTATTTTTCACTTCTTGAGTCGTCGATATGCGCACGTGAGAAAACAATAAAACTAGAATTCTCGTCACTCGTCCTCAATGTGTTAACACGTTCACTGCCGCGCGACTTTTCAAGAAAATCTTCGTCGGGCCTTTCGCGCTGCTATACCGCGTAACACTACAATGCCGGTGTATAAAGATACCGTGTCAATAGGATAATCTTTTTTGGAGAATTATACAAGGTTTTTCGATCATTTAAAAAATTGCAACGAAGAAAAATGTAAATGTTAGAAGATTTAGAGAATTATTAGCTGCAAAATAATTTGCATTAGACATGCAAGCAAACTACGTTGTTCGAATAAAAGACATCAAACGGACCGATCAAAGGCACGAGAGAATTTAAAAAAGACAACAACTTTTTGTCCAGATCGTCCTGACCAGCCTCAGCTCTGTATAAAATGCTTTCAAGTTTTACATTCTGGATAAGTTTCTTAAAATAATGTCTCTATTTCTTTTATAACAATTCAGTAGTTTTATCGCATATTAATATCCTTTCAAATATCTACAAAGATCCTTCGTAAGCCATTAAATAAGCGTCACCCGAATTGGCGGTCAACGTGTTAAAGTATCGAACGCGAGAGGAATCGTCGTCTCGGTGAAATTTGGGTTAGGCGAGCTTCAAAGTCGCGTTGAGAGCTCGACGAGAAGGAAGGAAGGCGCGATGGAATATCGTCGAAAGACGATGCGTTCGTTTCCTCTTTTCCCTTTTTTCTTTATTTTTTTATTATTTTTTCCTCCGCCTTTCAACGCGTCCTCCATTCGGATTTTCACGGCAATCACGGAAGCATAGGACGTTTCTCGATTTGTCTCGCGCGAACGCGATAACGTCGAAGCGAGAGCGAGATTCCTCCTTCGACAACGAACGTTTCGCCGAGTTCGTAATTCGTCCAGCGACGAGCGCGACCACGAAAACGGATTACGATCCGCAAGCCTTCGCTGTTAACGTTTCCACAGAGGCGATCGACGTCGTTCACGCGAGAAAAGAAGGAACGAAAGAACGAAGGAACGACTGTACATCCGAGATTCTTATCCGTGTAAGGCGTTAGAAAGAAAACGAGGGCGCGTGGACCTAAAAAGATTCCGTGTCTCTCGTTGCTACGACTGGAATGACAAAGCCGTACTTATGTAAACCGCGCGTTTTTTGCGCCAGACCCCCGTTAAATCACTTCTCGAGCGAGTCCAAGGCCGACAGGCTACTACTAAGTGGTTAGGGTGCGTCGGAATCCCTCGAAAACCGCATCTGGAAGGCTTAAAAATCGTCTCGCGGAAGCCGATTCTATTATCCGTGAGCCGTGGATAAGACGAGGACGTCGTCGTTGCTTTTAACGACGAGTGAAACGACGCCGATGCCAGGCTGCTCGTTTTAGCGAGTGCAAAGGAGATCGTCGTCGTTTCTCCTCTTCCTTTTTCTTCTTCTCTTCGTCGAATCTCTCTAGCTTCTTCTCCTCTTTCTCTTTCTTTTTCTCTTCCTCTCGTCGTTTCGAGGCGACATTCGACGACCTCTTAAAACGAGGAACGCGATCGAGCCGGACTACCGTTCGCGATTTCCCTTTGATCCGCGTGATTTCGATGGGCGGAGGAGAAGGAGAAGGAGAAGGAGGAAAGGAGAAAACAAAGAAGAACGCAAAGCATTTCGACGCCACCTGTCTCGTTTTATCGCCCTCGTATTCCTCCAACGTTCACCGAGATATTTCGCGGCAGCCGGTTGCCGTATTTCGAGTTCATGCGTTTCTATTCGTTGCTCTCCTCTTTGCAAATGCGTTCGTTCGATCGTTGCACTAGGTTCTCATTCTAACCGCATCATACGGAACTACTCGATATGTGGCTAGATCTGCGTGAAATTATCGAACTTCCAACAATTCTGTTGTTCTCCTTGTAAATGCGTTCGCCCAATCGTCGCACTCGCTGCTCATTTTAGCCACGCGATACTATTTACGAAACTACTCGGATATGAACACGGACTCGCGTGAAGTTATCAAGCTTTCAACGATTTCGTTGCTCTCCTTTTCGTAAATGCGTTCATTCGATCGACGCACTCGATGCTCATTCAACCATAGAAGATTACCAACCTACTCGATATGTCTCTAGACTTGCGTAAAATTATCAAGCTTCCGAAGTTTTCATTGCTCTCCTCTGGTAAATGCGTCCGTTTGATCGTCCACTCGATGCTCATTCTAACCGCGAGATACTACGAAACTACTCGGACATGAACATGGACTTGTGTGAAATAATGAAACTTCAAACAATTTCGTTGATTTCCTTCTCGTAAATGCGTTCGTTCGATCGTCGCACTAGATGCTCATTCTAACCGCACGATAGAACAAAACTACTCGATATGTGCCTAGACGCGTAAAATTATCAAGCTTCCATAGTTTTCATTGTTCTCCTCCTTGTGAAAGCGTTCGTTTGATCGTCGCACTTGATGCTCATTCTAACAGCGCGTTACTACGAAACTACTCGGACATGAACATGGGCTTATGTGAAATAATGAAACTTCAAACAATTTCGTTGATTTCCTCCTCGTAAATGCGTTCGTTCGATCGTCGCACTAGATGCTCATTCTAACCGCACGGTAGAACAAAACTACTCGATATGTGCCTAGAATTGCGTGAAATTATCAAGCTTTCAGCGATTTCGATGAATATCTCGCTCTCTCTTTCCCGCAGCGTGTAGCCTCTTCCTTTCGCAGTTTCGAGATCATATTCGACGATCTTTTAAAGCGAGGAACGCGATTTAGCCGAACTACCGTTCGTAATTTCCTTTTGATCCGCGTGTTTTGTTTGGAGAAGGAGAAGGAAGGAGAGGACAAGAGAAAACAAAGAAGAACGCTACGTGTTTCGATTCCACCTGTTTCGTTTTATTGCTATCGTCCTCCTTGAACGTTCAATAAGATTTATCGTGGCAGTCGGTTGCCGTTTTTCGCCGTGTTCATGCGTTTCTATTCGTTGCTTTTCTCACGATAAACGCGTTCGTTCGATCGTTGCACTCGATGCTCATACTAACTGCATCATACAACAAAACTATTCGATATGCGCTCAAACTTGCATGAAATTATCGAGCTCGCAAAAATTTTGTTGATCTTTTGCTTGTAAATGCGATCGTTCGATTATCTCATTCGATGCTCATACTGACGGCATTAAACAACGAAAATATTCGAC
>JAITYT010002844.1:117395-130375 GCA_025433975.1 Liostenogaster flavolineata | reverse complement strand
TATTCTAGAAATGCGTTTATAACATTGTTTACATCGCTGTCTCGTTTTTCTCGCGGGCCCTTGGTACGATTGCAGAAAATGCGAACGTCTTTCGGGCAGTACTTCATTTTCGCTTGGCGTTTTTCCTTTGTGTGGATTGACTACTCAAAAGATGATCAATAATTCTCTCTCGAAATTTTAAAATTGTAATACTTTTAGTGCCCCACTCGACATAGCGCACTCAATTTAGCACACTCGACATAATTTACGGCAAATGCTTGCACTACGTCCTAACACTATTTTCGCCGTGTATATTCCTTATGCGCGCCGCCGTTCTCCGACGAGTATTTCTTTTTTCTGTATGAAGTTGAACAATTTTTTGCTTCGCGCTAGGAACGTTTCTTATACAAAAATTGTTCACAGAATTGCGTGCGATGGTCAGAATTCGCGCCAGACCTCTACTTTTTGAGAAGACTCGAAAAGAGTGCCCCAAAATTAGGGCCAAAACTGGCCTCGTCAGCTTTACTTAACATTTACAGGTACGTGCGAATTGATATCGCCAAACTGTTGTATATCAATGTGTTAGTTAAAGTCCACGGAATTTATTGCATCTAACAGGAATCGTCTAACTTTTGTAGTTTTTTTATAAATTAAGGTCAAAGTTGAAAAATTGCGATCTTCTTAAAAAACTGAGGATGATGGACCAGAACTGATTTCAGATTCGTTTGTAGCTCGTCGAGATCTATAAGTACCACCTAGTGGGTATTACCGCGCATACATTGTGCCCCCTACAGAGCAGACACTGAAAATCAGCAAATTCTAGGCGTTGCATTCGACGTTGAAATCTGAAATTCCTATAGATCGATTCGTGAAATCTTCCAGCGTCGTTGACGGCCACGAGGAGAGCCGGTAGCCGATTCCCGTGGATCGGTAAAAGGCTGGGGCAACTTCGGAGGCTCCATGCGCGTGGGTGGTGAAACGATCGTAGGCCTATCTCGCTGGTCGTAAAGGCGGGCTAGTGCCTATCTCACGGCTGTCTATTTGTTCCCGGGCTACCAACAGGACGACCGCGTGTGGGTAGGAAGGATCAGCTCGTAGGCGAGGTTAACCAAGCAAAAAGCACGAATAAACGTGGAAGGGACGAAGTTCGTCGTGGTTGAAAGAGAGTACGCGATATAAACGAGTGAGAAAAAAAGGAAAGAAACGAAGAAGCCGGAGAAATACAAGGCGATAATGCAACGCTCAGGAGGGAAATGCACAGCGTTGCGCTTGACACTGACACTGACTAGCGCGTCGTAGGTCAAGGTACTTGATCGTGACTGCGCACCACGATGCGGCAGAACTGGTGCGCGCGTACGACGAAGAAGGAAGAAAGAAAGACGCGAAGAATTCGTTCTCGCAGGCTGCTCATCGACAACAGCACCCTATGAAAATATACAGAAATTTTCCGCGCTCGATGATACGGTAATAATAATCGTACCGAGTAGTTCTCGTTCCCCTAACTACCGGTACAGCTGATAACATATGTCCCTACGTCGAGCGTAAGCGTCAAAATGAAAAAAAATATGTCTCCATTTGGTAAAAATCACGAAAACGTCCGAGTCTAGGCCAAAATATTTAAAACTCGATAGAGTCAAAAGGAAATATAGTCGTAGACGAGCGTTCTGTAAAATTCTTATTCGCTTATCGAATAAGAGTATTTAAAAATCGGAAAAGAGACATCGTATAAGCAAAACTACGGAATTATAAGAGATGAAGAAAAGAGTACGGTATCAAAAAAGATGATAAAGTATGAAATCAGTGGTACGCGAAAGTGTACGTAAAAAGATACATCGAAGAAGTGACTCGTTGTCTTCGTAAAAAGTACAATGAAGCAACGAGTTGCGTATGTATAAGAAAACATTGCAGAGGCTAAATACATGTATATAGGTATATTATACCGTAGAATTTTTTTCAAAGCTCTAAATCAAAGTTTGAGATAATTTGTCGTTTTGCTAGCATGCAAAAGCAGACTAAGTCAATAAAGTCCTACTAAAAGTCTGATTTGTATAAATCGCGTACTTCTAGTAACTGAAAAAATTATTACAAATGAAAGAACTATAAAATAAATTACCTGAAACGTCTGTAGTGTCAGTCAATAAATGCAGTCCCATATTTATTACCGTACCAATTAGTGCTTTTGTCTGCTATCGTACATTTTCTTCGCGCTGCCATTCGCGAACGCTTGGTAGGCGGTGTCTCAGTTTGTCGTTTCGTACATCCGTAAATATTTGTCTCAGTTACGATAAAGTCGAACAAACTTTCGTCAAAAAATTCTCGCGAATATATTCGTCATTCGCTCGGCAAGGGATAATGCTTGCTAATCACGCTTAATTCCGTTTCTCTTTAAAAATATTTCAAAACGAATTGTAAAAGACAATAATTCTCCTTGTTCTATCGCATCGATCATGCGCAAAATTTTAATCGAGAAAATGAAATATTTACACGCGTAATTATGTTATGTGTGTGCGTGTGTGTGTATTTTATAAGTATATTATTGTGATCAAAAAATACTATTTTAAAAAATATCATAAAAGTATGCGTGTAAGCTCTTAGTTGCAAACAGTTCGATCGGAAGGATTTATAAATCGGCCGTCAATGACGAGCACAGTGACAACGTGGCACGATATTACAAGAATATTGGGCCACGAACCGGCGTCCTCTTGTCAGGAACTTCTCTTTCTTCTCTTCTTTCTTCAGGCAATAGCCATTGTACTTGCTCGGGCATTCCCTACGGGCGGCACAAACACTAAAAGCACAGGCTAACGCACAGCAGCGTATCAAATGGTACGAGTACTCGAGTAATTCGACTTGGCACGGTCCACGACACCGTCGAATCGAAGGTTTGCCCTGCCCAATCAAATCCTATCCATCTGAAAACTAAAGGGATAATTAAAATTGCACGACAATTTCCATATTCGTATCAAAATGGATAAGAATAGAAAGTCTGGCGCACAATAAATTCGACTATGCGATATTCTTCCGCGATGTCGATAACTCAGAAAAGCGAAGACACGATCGAATACGAAACAACGAGGCACGCGTGATCGGTTTCGAGCACGATATTATAAATAAAATAGAAAATTATTGACTCACGTTACGAGGAGCCGCTGCTGCCGACGTCGTGTCCAGGAAGAAAATGACGATGACCAATGAGAAAAGAGTTGCGTCATGTCGCTGTTCAAATTCAAAATTGAAGCGCTTGGAGCGCCACCACCGGTTGTAATTAATATTACCGTAATCAATTATCGATCGATAATTACCGATCGGTAATTATCGAACGATAAAATCAATGTCTTTCTTTCCGACGGGAATAATTTTGACTTTCACTAATTTGCATTAAATGAAAGAATTCTTATCGTTAGTCTAGGAAACTAAAAGAAATTCATATAGGACACAACATTGATCGATTACTGTAAATTACGTTTTATAAGAATTTATTAAGTTTTAGTTATCACAATACAAACGTTAAGACATAACGAAATGCGTTCTTTGATCGCGTATTTTATCTATACGTAATATCAGGATACGAGTATTTCAAGGAGTATTTGATAAATACATTATAATTTAAGAAATGTATCACATTGAAAAATTCTATAAATAATATTTCTTATATTAATATTCGCGCTATTACTACTTATCTTATTAACGGTAGACGAAATGTTTAAAACACTCTGTATTTATCGTCATCAATTTTTAGATCAAAGATCGTAATCTGAATCTCCAATTCTTAACCGTTCGTAATCTTTCTTCTATCCTTGGCTTTTTCTTCGTAAAAACGATCGCAAAATTTGTTTCCTTTCCCTTTCGTGTCATTTACGGTATTTTTCCTGCCGATACTTTGTAAGATCCTTTACCAGTTGAATCGATATTGGCAGCACTACTGCTGTAAACCCCTTTGGCACCTGAAACGGTACCGCCCTGATCCGCTCCTTCATTGATGTCTCCAAGACGCGAGAAAATACTGCGAAATGAAACAAAATTTTACGCTGTTTTCTTACGGTTTCGATTCAATTTTTACAATTTTTTGTCATCGTAAATTCTTTGTTCGAGAAAAACGTCAACTGTTCTCTGAAATGTAGCAATTACCTATGACACAATTGTAAAATAAGAGAATAATTCGATTGGGAAAACCGTAAACGTGATTACCAGGGTAATTTATGGACTATAACATCTAAGCAGAAAGATGCAAACAGCGCAATACAGATTAGTGCCTATATTTTACAAAAAATTTCCAACTATTCTATCCTATCGTCGAGATGTTTTTTAAAGATATTTTACTTACTCGACACCGGGTCCGTGTCCTCCGTGTCCACCACCGCCGCAACCTCCGTTACAGCCACCACCACCACCACCAGCACCAGCATTAGCACTGGCACTAGCTTGAGCGTTAGCACCTGCGCCTCCATATCCACCAGATCCACCAGATCCACCATATCCACCACCAGATCCACCAAGTCCACCGCCATGGCCACCGCCGAGTCCTCCACCTCCACCTAATCCTCCGCCTCCGCCATGACCGCTTCCTAATCCACCACCGAGGCCACTTCCGCCTCCAAGACCTCCTCCGAGACCTCCTCCAAGGCCGCCACCATGTCCACCGCCGTAACCTCCAGCACCTCCTCCCCCGTAGCCTCCGGCACCACTACTGCCTCCACCGTAACCGCCAGAACCTACTCCCGGAACATTAGGATAGCGAAGATCGGTCAAAGTGCCTGGTGCAAACCCTGGATCGATAATATGAGGATAACCACCTCCTAATCCACCGCCGTAGCCTCCGGAACCTCCGCCGCAGCCACCTCTTCCGCATCCTCCGCTACCACCGCTTCCTGAGCCACCTCCGAGACCACCGCCGAGACCACCGCCGTGACCACCGCCACTGCCTCCACCGAAACCTAAAGTACAAAATGAATATAATCAAACGTGTGTGAAACAAGAGTGAATTGAACCGAGTGATCTAGCGATTGACCAAGTGTAGCATACACAAGAGATCCTGACCTGTGACCAATGCATGTTTAAAGGAATTAAATAAGTAAATGTGAATTTAATATAAGTAATAATAAATGTACTATTCATAAATCATTTAATTTATCGAACGTGCGTACGTACCACCAATTGGGCCACCTTTAACAGGACCACCACCGCCACCACCACCACCTCCCGATCCACCGTAACTTCCAGCACCGCTATCGGCATAACCACCGGATCCACCACTGCCATAGCCACCGGATCCACCACTGCCATAGCCTCCGGATCCCCCGCTGCCATAGCCACCAGCTCCGCCACCACCATGACCACCTCCGTA
Source organism: Liostenogaster flavolineata (assembly GCA_025433975.1). Lineage (NCBI taxonomy): Eukaryota > Metazoa > Arthropoda > Insecta > Hymenoptera > Vespidae > Liostenogaster > Liostenogaster flavolineata. The sequence continues at coordinate 125,052 of JAITYT010002844.1, read as the reverse complement.
ACCACCGGAACCAGCACCGGCACCACCAGATCCACTACCGTAGCCACCTGCCCCGCTACTTCCATATCCACCGGATCCACTACCTCCGTATCCACCAGCACCGCTACCACCAGATCCGCCACCGTAACCATCGGCTCCACTACTGCCGTGGCCGCCTCCGTAGCCACCGGCTCCGCCACCACCACCACCAGCTCCACCACCGCCATAACCACCAGCTCCACTGCCGCCGTAACCACCAGATCCACTTCCGCCGTAACCACCAGCTCCACCGCCTAGGCCACCACCGCTACCTAATCCACCGCCGTGTCCGCCACCACCGCCTAATCCGCCACCACTGCCTAATCCACCGCCGTGTCCGCCACCACCGCCTAATCCGCCACCGCCGCCTAATCCGCCACCGCCGCCCAATCCACCGCCATGTCCACCTGATCCGCCACCTCCATAGCCGCCACCGCCTGATCCGCCGCCTCCGTATCCACCACCGCCTAATCCGCCACCTCCATAGCCGCCACTACCACCACCTCCGTAACCACCGGCATTGGCCAGTGCTGATGATTTAGCCGATGAGCCTGCACCCGCATCTGCTCCCGCGGTGGCTTGCGCGTTTGAACTTGCAAAACTGGTGCCGCTGCCATAAGCATTAGCAGAACTGCTAGCGCTGCTAAACGCACTAGAGCCACCACTTCCGCGTTTTCTTCGTAGTTCTTCGTGTAACCGTAACGATCCTCTTGGATAGAACGTTTCTGAAAATCAACATCGATCGAAACGTCAGCGATATTGTTGCCAACGATACTATTCAGTATGAGATAGAATAATTTCATAATATTGTATTGCTTGCAACGTATCTGAATCGTAAGTGCTTAGATCGAGAAAGATGCGACTATAATGGTTCTTAATACGATCGAAGATAGTACGGTATGGTAGAAAGATGTTAGTACATAAAATTAAAAATATCCTCTGTTAATCTATCTTGAAAATCGCTCGTAACAGTGTCGATGATCAATGTCAAGTCGGATTTTCCATGAATATTGTATTACGCGCAAATAAATATACAGTTAATCGATTTTACGTAAGTACGATATCTTTTCTTAAGTGCGATCTAAAACACGCACTACGGGAACATCTGCGCTATAGTACACGATAACCGGTACGCTGACCATAAAAATTCATTATGTAAATTTATTCAAGGCTTCGTCGAATAACGTGTGTATCCAAAGTATTTAACATCGGTTCGACGATAATCGGTCTATGAAAAGCAGTTGATTTACCATTTAAAAAAATGCATAACTTATGAATCGTGCAATTTGTTAATTCATGATTATTCGATATAAAATTAAAACGAATAAAATATATGGCGATCGAGTTTCAATCAAAGCGACGGGATCTACGTACGGATGCATGCGTCATACGTTCAAATACAAATTAATTACCTCAGCCGTGAAAGAGAGTGACGATCAGTTTAAATACAGTGATATTCAAATAACGTTTAAAATCGCGAAGAAATCGAACGTGTGAAAATTGGAAGTTATTTATACTGAAAAAGTTTCTAAGAATATCGTCCCGATTGTATTCAAGATGCGCCTCGACGTTAAAAACGTCCTTTTTACCGATAGAAAAAAAGTAAACGTGATCGTTTTCAGCAAGGATGCGCGACGTGTAAACGAATTTACATATTGATGCTGCACCGGCAACGCGTAGAAAATAATCAATGGAAAGACTGTAAACGATAAATTTACAGTGCCTCGATGTCAGTAACGTCCAATACTACTTTCTAATTTCTTCTCGCTTGAATCTTTCAACGAATGGTAAACGGTGCATAATTTTTCATACAATCGTGTTCTTTGCGTTATCGCGTAAGCTCGTCTAAAATGTCTTCGTATTCAAATCGTTACTTTTGTATCACAGTCGTCGCGCGTACACCTCGATCTTGGTCGGTAATAATCAAGGATGATGAGGAAACACGAACGTACACTCGACCATCGGCCAAATTACAAACCAGATTCGACACGAATCGTTGAACCAACCGAATTTATTAGAATAAAATTAAAACAGTTACATGGTAAACTCCTCCGATATGAAATACAATTTTAAGTCGCATATCCGAGCTGCTTATATCAATTACGTTAATGTTTAAAGTTTCAATCTAACGATCGCGCATTTTTGTTTTCATCGATAAGAAAATTATGGAACTCTTCCTCCCTCTACGTGAAATAACGAAGATGCGTAAACGCGGTCGATGCAAGGACGATTGGATTATCAAAGATCAAAGTTCGAAAATGTCAAATGCATTTTGAATGATGTAAGACACGACTGTGGATACCCTTGAAGACACCTCTCTTTCTCAAGCACCGACGATGATTCCACCTTGAAATTACATCGAAAGAATGACAATAATTCGCGATATAAACATCGTCGTTGTATCTAGATACGCGTCCACCGATGAGATCTAATCGTTCTGAAAAGCCGATAATAACAAATAACGTTAATAGTCGCGATGATTTCCCGACGATTCCATTATTCGTTCCCTCGCGATAATTTCTACCGCGTAATAATTGATATTAAACGAAGTCAAACAGCGATAGATTCCTTTTGAGCTGGACACGAACGACGTTTTTAATTATGATCGAAAGATCGAACGCTAACAATTTACGTGCACCCGTCAAAATAGATCCAAGTTCTTCTTCTTTGGCCTCGTTACGATCCAACAAAAATAAGACGTTCAAAGAGTTCCTCGACTCGGTTCGACTTAACGTCTATCGACGAAACGAACTTAACAAGGAAATCGGAAGGCAACCGTATTATCAAGATTCCTCCAAGAGCCGTAATTATGTGCGCCCGATGATGGAATCTCGAAGGAAAAAGACGAGGATGAGGAAGGAAAGAAGAAAAACACGCGTGAAAATTCCATGGGGGAAGGATAACGTCCGCATTCTTACCTTCCGCGTGAACACATAGCAGCAGCAGCACAGCCGCAGACGATAAGACGAAAAGTCCGCTCCCACGATGCTTCCACATGATGAGATCGATTCCTGCCCTCGCCGATCGAAGATCGCACCTTTTATATCTTGCCTCCCACTCTCCGACGCTTCTTCCTGAAACACCGTCGTCTTTCGACGAACGTACGTACGTCCCGCTGAAAAGTAATGGGGACAAAAAAAACGGCTCGGTCGAGCCGACCAAGGCTAAGGTAAATACCGATTGCGATTAACGAGATGGCAAACCGTCGCCTCTAATTTCAGGATACGTCCACGATGATCATCGTTTTTGGAAGACCCTCGCGTTGATGATGTCTACGGACGAACGGACGGACGGACGATTGGTCGATCGACGAATCTGAAAATCAATGTCATTGTTTTTGACGTGTCTCTTGACCGAATCGCTCGATGCTCTTCCTTCACGGTCGTCCGTGCACGTAACGAGAGAGAGAGAAGAAAAAAAAGATTCGTCAGGTATTTCCTTTATTGGTCGGCTCTTACGTCATCACAAAATCTATTCGAAAGAAAATCACGTTAAATGCTCCGCGTACGAATCTTGAGTTTGCTGTTGGCGTCGCTCTTAGTCTCCTTCTGTGCAAATTTGTTCGAGGTACGAATCGTGGTTAAACGATCGTATTGCGTGGCCCGTGTCGTTGGCAAATTTAAGGAGACTCGGAGATTCTCATCGACAAGGATGAAGGATAAAAGAAAGAAAAATCGATGAAAAATCGACTAAAACGTTTTGAAATTGACGTCTGCAGTTCGAGTCTAGGCATACATAATACTCTATACGTAATGCATAAAAAATTTCGTTCCAAAAGTCAAGACGTGAAATCGCGAAGAATCGATCTTCATCGGAAGCTGCGAAAAAACTATCTGGATTTTACGCTAAGAACCATTTATTAAGAGTGATTTATTCGGAGGAGCAAGTTTATCTTTTGGTCGATCGAAGGCGGACGTTTACGCGATTGTAACGTTAAAAGTACTGTTTGGCCTTCTAGGAGACAATATAGTCTAAAAAAATAACGGACGCGTTATATTAACGCGGATTATAACGAAAGTACAGTTTATCGATGATGCGCAACGACGGTACGTTGCCAGTAATATCAGTTTACGATCGTTATTTTAATGTTCACAACAACCGACACACCGACGTCGTTTCAATGCCGTGATGACGCGAGACGACGCATCTGTAGGAAACGGTGAACGTGTTTTCATCCAGAAATAGGAATTTTTCGAAGTTCGATGTCAAGGCGAATTCGATGACATAACGTTCGCGGCGAATAACGCGCAAGAACGAAACTTTTATAGAACGATTATCGGTAAATTACATTTGATAGAGAATAATTTATATTCGCTTAAATATTCTAAGCTGCAAATCTTAAGATTGATTTACTATCAAAGTAGTCATTTTCTATGATACTGTAATTAAGTGACGATTATATACCATTTATCTTTGGCATGCACGAGTAAAGAATCACGTGTTCAAGACCACATCGAATCTTATTATTCTTCGTATAGGTTTTGCAACGAAATCGTATAAAAGCGTCGCCATTCGCGAAGTTCGTCATCCGGGAAATTTCATCATGTACATCGAATTAAAAATTGAAGAGAAAGAAACGAACGAAATTTACCCAACGTACGCATGTGGACGTCGGGAAATTTTGTTCTTAATCGACTTAATTCTCGATCAGTTCGATGATATCGGGGACGGTCAGGAAAATACATCCACGATAAACACAAATTAACTGATCCGTAATCCGTAAATACGCGTCACGCTAATTTTATAAAGAATTTTCCCAAGATTTTTGTCTTCGATGTGTACGATGTAACGAACGACACAAGCATTCTTCGAAAAATATACGCGTTTGCGTGATATTCTAAGCATGTGGAAGAACATGCACACGAGTACCGATGTAACGAAAAAAAATCCAGATAACCCCTAGGTTTGTGCACTAGATATTGACCCGAATCTGATAGAAAATGTGTCACGTTCGACTCGATAGTCGCGCGTTTCCTTGTAAAAGCTCGATATTTTAATCGGATGAAAAATGGAAATATACGAAGACGCTAGTAAATAATCGTACAATCGAAAAGCAGAGAGCCACGTTTCGATCGGATAAATTGTAATTAGAAAGATACAAGGGCATTGATATCGCACAGACGATGCTAATCGAATAAGACGCTCGATCATTTAATACAGCGGAGAAGCAAATGGAAAGAAAAGAAAGAAACGTCGATTCGACTTTGACGGCTTTGCCTATATCAAGTAAAGTTACGAGCATTAAGACGATCTCACGCTGCTGACAATAGTTTCGCGACTCTGTAAGAATTACCTCATCTCCCGTACGGTTTAAACATCGAATCGTGGATCGATCGGTGATGGTCCAATCATCGGTCATACGCGATCTTTTTTGCCGATATCGAAGAAATAATTAACATGACGATTAGCTTGCAAATAAAAACTATCAACATTTCCATTAGCGGTTTCTATGCTCGTCCTGGAAATACCCAGCCTTTCTTCCTTCGTATTAAAATATTACGATTCTTTTTTCGTCGTACGATATCCGTCTATCGATCGGTATTCGCGCACGATTATTTTCATCGATCGTTTTTCCGCGAAGTACCTTTTATGTAGACGGAATGCTTTCCTTTTTCGAAATCCAAACGTTCGTTCGATACGAAATAAAAATTACATTGAAATAAAGCAAGAATGTATTTGCGAGCGCTAGGAGTCTAAAAATGAATAGAAGGAAACTTCGATCGATTGCTCTAACGAATAAGGTATACGTAAAAAGCGCCATACTCGAACTCATTAAACTCATTAACGTCGTGTCTCGTCGAGTCGTCGAGCGTACTCCGAACAGTTTGGAATAAATTACGGGCATTTTATTCTCACGGCTGACACGCGTACGATTTACGTGTACGCAACGTGGATATACGATTCTAAAAGATAAACACGCTTATTAAGACGTTTTCTTCGCTTTCCGCGGAAACAATGGGAAAACGTTTTGCTTCGAACTTCCGCCAATTTTCACTATACGTTACCGATACGAATGTTACAGAAAAAGCGAACGGATCGATGTACAGTATTTATTGCAGCATATCATAAGAACGATACATACGATGTAATAACGGATATCTGCGCTCGCCGAAATTTTTACTTCTTGAAAACGTACTTTGACTTCTACTCAAGATCTTCTTTCCACGAAGGAATTATTAAATAATTCGTATAATTCACGAAGAAGATACATCGAAATTTATCTTAATCGATTCTACGACATGTTGTTGTACGACATTGTTATAAAATTGATAAACGATATTTTCGATCGGAAGTACGATCGGTTGGATCGTGTACACGTTGAGCTGCGTGCTGTTCTTACGACTGTCTCGTCTAATAAATAATATAATTTTGTCGTTGTAAGATGGAATATACTTGCAAAGCTTACGTGTTTCGCGTGTATTCGTAAACATTGTACGACGTTAAACGATTGAAACAATAGCGTAACATAATGTCTATCTGAAAATATACAATTAATTCTTTGATCTTTTTATATTAGATAAAACCTATTTTACAACAAGATAATCTCGATAACTAAAGACACTTTTGTCTCTCCGAGCTACTCTCCTCCAGTGATACCTCCTTTTTAAATGCGTATTTCTCTACTTTTCAAGACATTACAGTAACGTACTATTTTCAAAGAATCATAACAATTACCTAAATTGATAAATCATACAATTCTTAACAGCGAATAATAATCTCGATACAAATTTTATTAATACTAGCTAGATCGTGGAAAACAGCTAAAGTTCTAGCAAAATTATTGTCTTTTTGTAAAAAACATTTGTTAAAGAAGTCCATAAAATTGGTCCAATATAAATGGTAATATCTATCGAACTTTTTATAACAGTTTAATAAAAAAAAGAGCTAGCCACAAACGCTTCTTGTTTTCATATCACCTTTCCGGCCGTGATACGTACGAAATTGAACAAACGGCTTCCAAAAATTGTACACACTCGACTATCACGTTTTTTTTCGCTCTATCCGAGTCGATTAGATTTTCGCTTTCTTTCGTAATCACTCTACTAGCGCGCATCGTTCTTTATTTACAACGAAATTTATTTGGCGTGACAATTGTCACGAAGTGAACCGAACGCGCATCGAACGATGAAAGAAAACGTTCCACGCGTTTCGACGATATTTCGTTGAAGGAGGGAAAGAACTTTACTCACGGGCAAAATCGTAGCCAGCTCTGTCATAGAATATAATATCAAGGTCACGAAATTCTTAACTAAATTCAATTTTCTCTAAGTCTAAGTTTAACGAGTAAAATGTATTTAAAGGCTCCGATTATCACGCTTATTGGGCAATATTTAAAGACTTATCGCATCAGTCACTTACGTTATAATTTAATAGAGAGATTCTATCTTTTGATAATCGCGTTTCCATGCCAATAAATGCGATTCTTTCAAATAATATTGGAACTTTCTATCTTCTTAATAAATTTTTAGACGCGTTACAGTCTTTGTCTTTTCTCACTTAAATATAACTTCGACCTAATCATCTATTTTATTAAAATTAATGTCAGAGAGTTTTGAATCCATCTCTCTTATAAGGCAGTAAATTTGATTTTTTCCTTTCATATACTTTCATGATTATTGCTCTCGTAAAATTGCTCTGT
>JAITYT010002844.1:85236-96804 GCA_025433975.1 Liostenogaster flavolineata | reverse complement strand
TCCTCCTCCTCCTCCTCCTCCTCCTCCTCCTCCTCCTCCTCTTCTTGCTCTTCGCTGTAGACAATTTCCTCGTCGGAACATTCCTCGATAGAAATTTGTATGGGAGATTTAACCATTTCCGGAGTTTCGTCGTAATCGCTTAACACTGGGTAATTTCCATCTTTAACCATACTTACCGTCACGTTAGGCACGTCATCCCTCTCGATCGACGTCTTTCGATGGTCATCTTCTTCCGTTTGTCTATAAGATTCGAAACGCGCATCGATGGTATCCGTAATATATTCCTGCCTGTTAACATCGTTGATTTCTTCCGTAGAACTTACACTCTCGTGGAACGTTTCGGCTTGTTGCATCTCCACGGACGAAGCGATCTCCGAACTAATCGATTTCGTAATTAACTTTGAAAGCACTTTCGAATCCGCGTCTTCTTGCTGAACCTCCTGCTCGATACCGGATTCCACGGAACTTTGATCGATAAATCTCGTATCCTCGTCGACTTTAGCCGCGTTTACCGCTGCACTCGCTGTTTCTTTGTCCGTCATATATTCTACGAAAGGTAACTGTGCGGTTTCGTGTTCGTAAGGGATCAAATCGGCGCACGTTGCAATTTCGTTACATTCGGTCAGAGGCGACTCCAAATATTGCGCGGAAGTTTCCGTCACGGATAAAGAATCCGTAAAGATTTCCGGTATAGTCGTATGATCGGTACTATCGGATCTGTGATTCGGAGAAGCTTCGATTTGCATGGATTGTGGCTTCGATGCATTGGCGCCTGTTTCCTCTTCGGGAATGATCTCTTGATTCTCCATGTCCTCGGACATGTCGACGGTATCGTCTTTACTGGAAAATGCGTTCGTCGGTGGAAGTCTGTGCACGGAAATGACAGGAGCATCGAGAGATTTTGCGCGTCTCTGCGCAGTCGGAGATTGAGTCGCGCCTTGTCGTTGCAATGCTCCGATTCCGCTACCTTCGGATAAACCGAGACGCGCGCGAGCGAATAGGATAGGAGTTTGTCCTGGCTTACGCAAAACAATGGGTGATTCGGTCAACTCTTGTACGAATGGTAACTTTTTGACATCTTTACTCGTATCGCTCACCGAAGATCGTTTCGTATCCACGGATTGATTGCTTTGAACGATTTTCGATTCCGGTTCGACGTCCTTCTTCTCCTTGCTCTTCGTTGCGTCTTTTTCGGGCTTCGATTCACCCATTAATTCCGTATCCGAATCGGACTTCGTATCTGCTTTTGGGCGCGACGGTTTGACGGTGACATCTTTCGACGTATTGCTTTTGGGGATATCCGTCCTCGTATCCGATTTGACAACGTTCTTTGAAATTGTCTTCTTCGGTGACACTTTCTCAACGAAATCTTTCTTTTCCGCGCTTCCCAAACTTTTCGAGATACCTAAAGATTTTGGTCTTACCTTCTCGCTTTTTACGCCTCCGTGACCTTTGATCAAATCGTCGTCTATGGAAGCGGACTTCGCACGCGTACCCTTCGTGTCGTCCTTCTCCTCTTTTGACGTTGAAAACGGCTTATCCGACAGTCTAGTGACGGATTTGGATCGACCCTTTTGAATAATGCTTACTTCCGGCGCTATGTCCGTCGAGTCGATTATAATAATCTCCTGAGGCATTTCGCCGAGTTTCAGCTTCGATTTATCAATTTTTGTCGCGTTCGCGGAAGTTTTTGATTCCTTCGAACTAGATTTCTTCAACGGAGGCTTGTCCCCTTCTAACGATTTTGATTGCTTCTTAAAATCTTTCTTCGTTTCCGATTTGAACTTCTTCGCTCTTTTCGGCGATATATCTTGCACGAAATGTTTGTTTTCCACTTCCGGCGATAACAGCGTATCGATCGGTGCCTTCTCCTCGGCCAAAGACAACGACTTCGATCTTAAAGGCTCGGCATGAGGCCTCAGCATGAATGGAACGAACTCCGGAACTTTGAGACTGTCTAATTCTAACGCAGGTTTTACAGGTACTTCGTCCAAGGGTAATTCAGCGACTGGTTCCACGAAGTCGTCGAATCCAGTGTCGATGATTTTAGGTCTTGATATCTTCGTGGAGGAATTTTTATTGACTTCCGAAAACTTTGATTCTATCTTTTCCAATATACGTTTGGTTTTCTCGGGAATGCTTGGTTTCTCCAACGATTTTGGTTTTGCCGGTACTTTTGGCTTTTCTCCGATTGTCTTTGGTTTGGTCGGGATGTGCGTTTCCATGGCCGATTTTTCACTCTCTTTATCGCGAGTATCCTCGAAAATAATAGCAGCACCGACCGACGTTTCTTCCGCGACCGTCACTTTTCCAACATTATCCTCTTCTTTGTCCTCTACGGACTCCGTTTCTTCCTTCCTGTTGGCGCCCTCGCCTGGAATGTCTGGCAAGGGTATTTTTTCGATGCTGTCCTGTTTTTCCAAACTATCGTCCGGCGTTTTCAAGTTATCTTTCTCGATCTTGGATTTCCGTTCTTGCTTTTGCTTCATTTTCATACCGACCACCTCGGTAAAATTTAAAGTCGTCTTTGCTTTCGAGTCGAAGGATTTGTTAGGACTTTCTCTTGGCGATCTCTTTTTCTGTATGACCGATACGATCGTCACGTTAGGATCGGTCGGTGAAACCTTCGGCGAACGTTTCTCCATTCCTGAAATAATGGTGATATTTGGTTCTATCGGTGACAATTTCAAAGACTTCTTATCCAAGCTCGAAGATTTCGTATACGTTCGATCTTCGAGGATAGCTTCCGCTCTTCCTTTGTCCAACGACAAAGACTTCAACGGTAGCTTCTTCGGCGATTTCACGCCCTTCGAAGGACTTCTATTGACGGAAGAAATGATATTTTTCGTGTCCGTCGGTGACAACTTCGAAGTCGGACTTAAAATGCTTTTCGGCTTGTCGGAAGGACTCAGTACCGATTTAGATCCAGCGGCAGTTATCGAGATGTTCTTCGACTTATCGGGAGATAGTTTGTTGCTCGGTTTGTCTATCGAAGTGAGCTTCGACAAATCGAAACACGAAATGTCCGTTACCATTTTCAAAGGTAGCTTTGGCAAATCTTTAACTTTCTCGGCTTTCACCGTCTTCGACGTTTTGCTACTGTCGGATTCCGATTTCTCGTCGGACGCGGTGCCGTTCATAACGTGACGTTTGTGCAACGTATAAGGAATATCGATGTTAGGTTTGTGAGTCATCGCGCTGTCGGAGAAAGGTTCTTCGTCTCCCGAATCGGCCGGTGTCAAATCTATCGATTTTTGATGCATCAGCATATGGCGCTTACTATTGGAACCAATTCGTTGCCTGGCCGGATTCGGATCGCTTTTCGTTCGTTCTACGGGCGTGTGTCCGGGCAAAGTATCGTCGAAACCAAGCACGACGCCCCCTACGACCTTAGCCTCGAATTCGGGAAATACAGACTTAGCTTTCATAATGTCCATTTCGTGCGGCACGCCTATCACGGTATCCGTACGAGATTCCGAGGATAATCTCGCCTGTCGTTCGCGTTCGCGTCGCTCGTCGTCTTTTCTCGCTTTTTCCAAACTCTTCCAATCGTCTCGTTCTCGAGGCTTTTCCTCCGATTTGCTTTTCTCCGCTTTGCCTTTGCTTTTCCTCGCGTCCTTGTACTCGCTTTTCTCCGTACTCTTTCCCCAATCCTCGTTCTCGCGATCGAAATACTCGAGACTTTTTTCCTCTCGCGAGCCCAAACGTTGCTCGTGATACTTACGTTCGCGAAATTCCTTTTTCTCTATGCTCTTCCTCTCGGCATTTTTAAAATCCGACTTTTTATCGTGACTTTTTTCCTTCGCCTCGTAATGTTCCGTAATGGCGCGTTCCAACGATTTTAAACGTTCGATCGTTCTCGGATCGAAATCGAAAGTCGGCCTCTCTTGGGAATCCAATCTCTCGACGCTCTTACCACGATGTTCCCTTACGCTCAGACTTTCGAACGGACTCTTGTTGCCAGAGTCGAAACGTTCCAAGGTGTGCCTCTGATTGTAATCGACGGAAGCGGCCCTACCGCTCGGACTTTTCTTTGCCTCGCGCAAATCGATTCGTTCGAAACTTCGTTCTCTGCGTCCTTTGGCTTCGAAGTGCCGATAAGTACTTTTCTCCTTGGGACTTCTCGTTAAGTACTCCGTGCTATTGCGCAATCCGTGAGAATCCAAGCACTCGACGCTCTTACCTTTCGTTTCGTAGAAATTCGTATAATTGTACGTACACTTTTCTTTGGAATCCGTACGACCGTAGCTTCTATCCCTGCTGTCCAATCGATCCATGCTTCTAGGTGACACTCGCGTATCGTTCCGTTCGGAACCGCGACGCGAATGACTATCCGATCGTCGCTCTCGAGAGTCAAGACGATCCACGGAACGTCTTTCTCTGACATCGCCGGCGGCCTTTTCCATCTTTCTGCTACTACATTCTCTCGAGTAATCGGTACGCTTCCTTTCTTCATCGACGCTTCTACGATCTTTCTCCTGCATCCTCGTAACGCTTTTCTCGATCTTGCCATCGGAATCTCGAGATTTTTTCTCCCTGGACTTGTGACCACGGCCTAAGCTACCCGCTGTTTCAACGGGACTCAAGTCATCGTCGATTCGAGATTTTGGTCGCATGATACCTTCGTCGCGCAGAATCTCCGAATCGACGTGAGTTATCTTATATTTCGGTTTTAAATTCTTAAGTTCGTTGAGGACAGAAACCTTTTGTTTCTGCACTTGCAGTACGACAGGATCCTTTCGATTCGAATCCTGATGCGGGATAGGTAATTTATGTTGCTGTTCTACGGAATTGGCGTGTCTGGTTTCGAACTTTCGTTCGATTTGCGTATTGGATCGTTGTATCCTAGATTCGGTAATGACAAAGTCACCGTCTGCCTTGGACACAGCTGAGTACCGATCGATGGACTTGGTCCTGGCATTTTTAAGGTCCGCGAGCACGGATTTAAACTGCTGCTTATCCGAGAGCTTGATCGATCGATGCTTGACGAAAGAATCGGTCTCCGAATCCATCTGGAACATTTCATGCTCGATTCCTTCGTCGCTATTTTCGGACATCGATTCGTTCTCATCGCGCGGACTGGAGTAAGACTCCGGATATTCAAATTCGTGCTCGCGTTCCAATAGCTCGTAAGAATCGTGCGATAGGTCATCGTGAGAAAGATCTCCAGCCGGGCCAGACTCCTCGTGACCGGATTCGGTTGACAATGACGAAGTTCCCGGATATGAACTACTGTATACGCGTTCCGGTACGGAATCGTGATCCAGCGAAGGTAATTTTGAACTGGCGGCGCTGTAAGAACGATTGCTCTCGTCGTAACGCGTCACGGGATTATCTAGCTCGCCTTGAGAGGGTAATTGGAAGGGCTCTAAGATAGATTCGCCAACAGTTTTCTCATCCTTCGGTCGCGCTTTACCCGAATCTTCGAAACTAGAAGCGTATAATTCGCGACAACTGGCAGATCGTTGCCAGGGATGTCTGGGCATAGGTCGCGGTGGTGGGAATTCAGGAGGACTGCTGTTAGAGGGGCTGATACGACCTGCTGATGAAATCCGTTGCTGACTGGTAGCATGCATCTGTTGCGGTACTGGGCCCTGGCTGGGGGTGGCTGGAGAATGGACGTCGATAGACGTGAGCGTCCGAAATGATGTAGCTGTGTCTTCGCGACGGTGAATCGTCCCTCCCATCGAGACACTCGTCACAGTCGTCGGAGAATCCAGTGTCATCGAGCCGCATGACAGAGACAGAGCTGGGGTTGCCAGGGCTAGAAAATCATTTTTTTTACTTATAAAATAACTTTCCTACTATTTGCATTACTTTGTTACGTTAAATGCCGCACGAATTTCGTACGTTCCTCGGTACGATACTTTGCTTATTCTGCTTCTTGCATGGATAAGTTAATATGGCAACGTAAGTGAGTATGGCACTCAACGTTTTAATAGATCGCACGATTGGCGTTCGTCTACGAATCGCTAGTACGCTATAATACGGTTGTATTTTCTAGAAGCTCGTCTGCGTAAAATGTAATCGTACGCAACGACGAATTCGAACATTTTCATTATGTACATAAATTAACATCTTCTTTGTCTAATATTCCGTTCGAATAATCGGTATTCACGGTACTCCCTCTAATAATAATGTAAAGAAGACGAATACTTCAACTGCAGTAATTTTACATTTTACAATGAATAAAGAACTATCGGCAAAGCAGCATTTCTTTATAGCATATTATTTCGAAAAGTGAAAAAAGAACAAATTAACGTTTCGCTTATCTTCTCTACGACGCCTATTATGAATAGAAAACAAGTGTAATTCTTTATGTTCTAACGTCGATATCTTTCAAAAATACCGAAATCGTAAAAATAAATCCTAAAAATGTTAGCAAGCATCGATAAGCCATGTTAATAACTCAATGTGACATATATAATATATATGTGCAAATTTCTTTTATCAACATAATCAAGCTTAATCTCAAAATCCATTTAGAAGCATCCTATATAAAATACGCTAAACTACTCTACTGTTACGATACTTCGAATACGGTACTGTAAAGGTATAAAACTATAAATATTGGAAGAAAAATAAAAAGAGACATTAAGAGAGGACGTGGAAATAAAAGCAGCATTTGTTGTGGAGGTTGGTGTCGGTCGTGGTACATACCAGGATCGCCGAGGGGCAGGAGGGGGTGGGCAGAGATGCTGGAGCTGCCCATAAGGGAGCTGCTTGGTGTGGCCCCACGATAGCCTCCCCCCTCCGAGCCCTGCAATGCCCTACCACCGCTAGTCTGCCGGAACGAATTGGACCTGCGAGCAAGAGAGAGTCAAGTTCAGCATCAGACTTAGGCTACCAAATGCCAAGCCTGTTCAGAACTATCTTATCCTTCTTTTCCATAGTGGCTGATAAGAGAGTAGTAACATAGGACAATACCTACTCCTTTAACGAGTAGACTGATACCGAAATTATTTTATATAGATAAAAGACATCTTGTACTACTCTATGTATCAGTATATCGTAAATATAAATATCGTTACTGTAAATATATATGCTGCTGCACGCCTTTATTGATACGATACACGGTCAATATCGCCGTTCTATTTCTGCTTCGTACATTATTGTTGCGTTTACTTTTATTGGAAATTCGTAAATACTAAAGATAAGAAAGAACGATGTCTTCTAATAAAATATATATTATCGACGTGATAATAATACGTTCACTGAAATTTTAAGTATTCCTTTAGAATTTAAATATTATAACGCAATAAATAATACGAATGCTTTACGTATAACAGATGATTTAATCGAATTTATACGCAAATGTAAATTTGGTATGTTACCAGAATTTATTAAATAAAATCAAAAATTAAATTATTATCAGAAATACCAAATTTACACTAGATATAAAACTTTACTTTACGTAACGTTTCTCTCGCTAAATATGTAAAAATATATGATGAAAGATTTACTATTGCAAAAAAAAAATAATGATATAATATAAAGGAAAATATCGGTGCGTCAAAAAGTTTTAAATCACGCTTTTGCGTGTATTATTTCTTAATAAGTGATTCACATACTCTATAATTTACAAGTATATACACACACATGTATCGTCAGTTGCATACAGAATATTGTTTCGTAATTCACTGAAGTTTTCGATCGTAGAGCTGAATTCCTTTTAACATTCTAAATTCAAATTAATTTTATAAAATGCAATTAGCACGCGTCGAAGTATTTGATATAAGTATATTTTAAAGTTATTATAACATAATCACATTTTTTAAAATTATTCTAAATTTAGAATTATTTTTACGTGGAATTTAACTTCGCTATTCGTTTTAGTAATTTACGAAACAATCTGTACAATTGACTTTCGAGTGTGTTCATGCAAGTTTTTCTAACTGATCCTAAAAAATTTACTTTTTCTTCGTTCGATCCTAAAGTAAATCTGTCACGACTTCTTCGATATATCAAAATATCTTTTAATTCGTCCTGAATAAGACATAGGCGAGAAAACTTAATATCCTTAAAAATGCATCTAACTAATGAAATGTCTCCCATATAAAAAGAAATCGATCGAACTTTATCACAGTAACATATGCAAATTTAAAATATATTATCTATACTATAAAAATTCATACAATATATAACCTTATTTCTCTATTAATCGTTATTGTTATAAAAACGGCGTTTCTTCGCATGCTCCATGAAAAAATAATTGATACATTTTCTGATAATAAATGTTTAACTATCGATGAATCGTAATTAATTTCTGTGGTTACTATTCTGGGCGTTTCTCAACCGTGCATCGATATCGCACAGTGCACAAAAAAACACCTGCCAATTATATGTACAAGGATAAAACAATATCATGGATATAGCAGACTATATTTTATCGTAAAGTGGGCTACTGCTATGGATAAGTGTACTGCTGAATAAAACTGCCAGGACAGTGAAATATGACACTTTCCGGTGTATCTTTAGGTTACAATAATGAATTAGTGATTATGCTATTAAAAGAGGGTACACTGATCATTCGGGTTTATCGTGCCTGATGGTGAGCCTGACTCCCCGCCACCCCTGTCCGTACAGGCAACACTAACAAATGGAAATACAAAATCGGGCATAATAGACTATTTGTTGTACAAAAATTGGAGTGATAAGTATCGATGTATCTCCCGGTAAAAGCAAGACCGTGCCACCACCTATCTTACCCACAAGATTGGTGCATTTATTAATAAAAGTCTTAATGGTATAAACCAACATTAAGGGAACAATACACAATGGCATGCATCACTACCTACAGATTACATGGGTATCCAAGGATCCTTCAATTATCGACTAATATCTTAAGTTAACTAACGGAACTTACCTTTGGAACGTCTGTCTTTTGACGTAATTGTCTCGTACAAATTCAACGATCTGCTTTTGTGTTTTGCCACTATACCTAATAGCACAAGAATAAGTAACTTATGAACACATCGAACACATTTTCTATTATCTGACGGTAATAAATCATTTTACTAATTATATTTTCAATTTTTCGATATTAAACGAAGGCTGTTAGTAACACTTCAAAAAACTTCATACGACACGCGCGAACGCAGCATGTGCATGCGTATACCAACGATGCAGAAAATTTTAAATTACCTGAATGACGAGCCCCGACTAAGGACTCTGGTTTTTTGCCGCACTACTCGTTTCACTACCGAACAGCGAAAAAATCCATGATTTTCGACACATTTTTTCCAAAAGTTCTTACACTCGTTTCGACCCTCGAAGAAAAATTCAACCGTATCTTTATAATAACCCTAAAAAGAAAACAATGTAAACAGTGCATATAAATACTCTGGAAGCGCAAACAAATTTTTTTCGATATAAAAATTATATCTGCTTCTTTAGAATCTTTACTTATAATACTAATAATATATAAAGCAAAGTAAATATTCAACCTGCGATATCAAAGTAAATTAAAAGGCAAGATATACTTACATAACCTTCGGGATGAAGTTTAATTAAGAAACGTTTGCGTTTAAAACTAATTTTTCTAATTTTTGCCCAACTAAATGTATTTATTTTGTAATAATTTTGAAAAACCACAATCCCCATATGCGCTACTGCTAAATTGAGGGGTATATCTTCATGATCCTAACAGAAAGATGATAGTAAATATTATTTTAAAGAATACATTAATCTGAGAAATCAAATTTTCTCACTTTAGCTGGATGCATTTTCATTCCATATAATTCACAACGCCTTGCTGTTTCTAAGAGATTAAGGTCTGCTTCCGCAGGAGATTGTCCTCTATCAAAGAAACACATTCTTTTATCTCATCTATTCGTAATACAATCGTTAATAGTTTTAATCGACCGCGATAAATCTATAACTAGATTTGACAAAATAAATCGACAAAAGATAATTATTTCGAATAATTCTGAAAAGTAACTTTCGTATTTTCGTAAAAAGTAATACGAAATTATCCAATGTTTATAAATACGACGTTGCGATATATTTAGATTTATATCAATATTTCTTACGCGTGCTTTTTATGATTTTCCATAATACGCCGTTCCAATTCTTGATCTTGGTGCGGTACAAACTTGTAAATTGATAAATAAGTATGATCTGGATAATCTTCTATTACGTAGTCTCCACATTCGGCTAAATGCAAATAAAAAATACTAATATACATAACAAATTTTACGCTGCCGGACACGCAATATCTACTATTTACATATAATTCGTATTTTTCTAATTGATATAGTTGCTTACCTTGCACTATATAACTAGCCATCAACGCTGCGGTATTATCGTTACATTGTAATAATCCTTGTGCTAAATCTCTTTTAATTTGTAAGCAGAACAAATATCTTGTAAATTCTTCCTCGAGCTGAGCAGGATCTGGTGTATAAAACTTAACGCAAAATCGAAGAAGAGGATCGACTAGCGATAGCCCCACTTGCCTACAAACAGGCTTCTCTAAATCCAACCAATACTGCAAAATAATAAATAATACAAAAATGTTTTAACATTCGTAAAGTAGAAATTTTGCGATATTTTTTTAAACGTCGTATAAAAAAGATAAATAACGTTAACTAGATCGAAACGTATCGTTTCGGAAAGAGACACTGTTTCGATACGAGACTTTATTTTAGAGGAAATTAAATTGATAATAATTATATACGTATGCATACGCACATATGCACGCGCATTCCTGATACAAAAAATGTTACTCACTTTGGTTCCATTAGGTTCTTGATATTCTAATCCAAAGTAATCAGCTTCTAGAAGATGCAACTGTTTGCAGACTTGATCGAACAATACTCTACCTAATGCTTTTGCCTGAAATTTAAAAGTGTCAAGATCGTAATCAAATAAAATGGAAATAAATACCGCATTTAATTCGGATAGACTTTATTTTCAATGCATCTATAAATATTTGTATAATTGAAAAACTTAGTCGACAATTATTAAGTTATAACAGATGCAATTTAAAACAGATTAGTTACTTCAAAAAGGGTAATTTAAATTTTACTTCTATCGGTTTTATAGATTGTAATAATAATCAATAAATCTGTGCATGTGTTTTATATCTGTGCACCTATGCCTGTGTGCATGTGGTTATAATACACGCTGACCAATACACATCACGTGCTCCAGTAATTCACTCTTGTGGAAGCATTATGTATGCACATAGCATATAAGATGAGCAACTTATATTATATTAAAAAAAACATGCACAAAGATAGTATTAAATTAAAAGAAAATCGTCATTTGAATTTAATATTTGTTTAAAATTTTCTGGATAAAGTTTTTAATTGCAAGACAGAAATTAAACAGAAGCAGACCTAATTCTTAAAACATTTAAAACAATGATAATTCTATTACGAATAATTTTGTTAATACAGTTAGAAATAAATTGCCGTGAGAAAAAGTTAGACTATATATCTGTATCAATTATTTTTAATAAAAGATAATTTTCCATCCTTTATATCGGTGTAACTTAATTGACCATACAAAGGCATTCCGAGAGGTCTTACAGTCGATGACTCTTGACCTCGATACAGTTTATGA
>JAITYT010002844.1:67290-77792 GCA_025433975.1 Liostenogaster flavolineata | reverse complement strand
AAAAAAAAACACAAAAAATATCGCTGAAATCGTTTTGTTTTATTAAAAACAATGGACGGAAATCTTGTCCTTACTAATCAGTAATTAGTAAAAGTATCGTAATATTCAAATACCTGTTCCAATATTCAAAGTATCTAATTTAACAAAATAAATTCTATACCATAATTTTTGTAATTAAAAGGACAAGTATTGATAAATTAAATTGAGTTAAAGTGATGAAATTGTATAAAATACTGTAAAAAGTTTTTATAAATTTTTGGTACTCGGAACAAAAGATTTTCTTTTATTCCAGGATAAGAGTTTTGAAGGAGATAATACTTGTTCTAAAAAAATATGTCTTCGTTCTTTGAGATCAAATTGATCATTAAATAAAACTTTCTCGTTTTCATATATGTTATCATTCTGTTCTATATCTACATGAGTATGATTATCTAAATTATTATCCTTCCTTGGAACAATAGGTACTACATTTTCTTTATTACCCATTAAAGATAAAGTAGGTGTTTTCTTTAAAATAACCGAAACATTTTTGTTCAAACCGCTTGGATCTGCCGAAATATTTTTCTTATCTACTGCAGAATTCGGAGTAACTACGTATATAAGTTGTTGTGACTTTGGTTCAAATTTCTCCTTTAATAATGAGAATTTCTTCTTCGTATAACTGATATTTCTTTTTCGTTTTTCATGCGACGTATCATTAATACCAAGTGTACGCAATGATGTCGATGACTGCGTTGCTTTTTCTTCTGAGGTAGATGCTTCCTTAGAATCATTGGAATTTGTACATATTGCTTCTGTATTACATACTTCGCTTCTCGGTATATTATTGTCAACATTTGTAATATTTTCTACAGGTACTAATGGACTCATTTCAACATACAAGTCACTCTCATTTGACTTAGGAACATCACAGTTATCTATTGTAATTATTTGTTTTTGAATTTTAGTTCTATTTCCTAGTACTGGGGAATCAGACAATATGGCATCGATTAGAGGTATTTTTTTAACAGATTCTATTGCACAAGATCGTATCAATTCTCTGATTGTATCTATTTCGCGCTTTTCTGTAAGATTAGAAATTGGTTTATTCATTGATTGTACATAACTTTCGTTAAAGTCAGAAATACTGTTGAGATCGCTTAAAAATAAAGGAGTATCTTTTTTTATTAAACTTTTCGAATCATGGTCCGTCCACTGTGATTCGGTTCTGTGATAAACATGCCTGGGAGAATTTTCCGTGGTACATTTCCGAATTTGATCGATGGTGCTTACGAGAGTACTGACTGAATCGCACGCTGTTTCTACAGGTTTTAGTTTTACATCCGTGCAAGTCATACTTTCGTCGTGTTCTTCCAGAATTGTACCCAGTGCAAACATCCCACCCTTATCGTCTATTACCACTGGTTTTGCGATATACAGCGTAGCATTTTGTTCTTCCACATTGGACATGGTTTTCATAGCCACGCTTTCGTTGTATCTTGATCTCGAATCTCGTGAATCCACTAAGTCGTAAGTTAAAGTATCCAAATAATCGTCTTGCTTTAAGACACCTCTCATTAATGAACTTGTGCATGTTGTGTCCGAAAATTCCGAACTATACGTTGTTCCAGTAGTTGTACTTGTCAAAGTATCTCTACGTCTATCTCTAACGACACTATCGTCGTGAAGATAAGTCTCTATATCTGTATAACCTTTCCAACTACGAATACACCATGGTGGTCTAGCTACTCCCAATGGACACACATTTTCATAATCATGAATCGATGTTACGCAACTCATAACTTCGTCCCTTTGATATATATCCTTGGACAATTTTTCTATCTCTGTTATCCTCTCAGTGTCGAATCTTGTCGGGGTCTGCAATCTCTCCCTATCTTTTATATCTTTCAATGTAATATCTGTAATGTCGGTTAATTGTTCGCACGTGCAAACGTTTTTATCTAATTTATCGTATTTCAAATTGACATTTGAAGTATCTAGGACAGCTTTACATTTCTCACAGTTAGATTTAATTTTATCCTTAACTACAGGATTTGCGCAAATAAGTTGAGCCGAAGAACAGATACCTCTGCGCTTTTGCGAAGGAAAGTGTAAGTTTAAATCAGCCGTGACAATATCTTTGTCTATATCTAAACTATCTGCGATTGGAAAACAGATACCTCTTCGCTTTTGACGGTAAATGGCTTCGATATCATTGGTTAAAAAGGAATCGTTCTTATTAGCAATATATTCGATTTTAGGAAGTGCATTTACGGAAGATACTTCCGATGAAACACGAGGCATCAAATTATTTTCATTAGCAGACAAGGGATTGCTATGCGATGATTCGCATTCTGAAACAATGCATATAGTAGACTTTACTTCATTCTCTACACTGCAAGCTTCGTTAACAATTCCTTCTTCCGAAGATTCGACATTTTGAACAATATTCGTCAAT
This sequence comes from Liostenogaster flavolineata, assembly GCA_025433975.1. Taxonomy (NCBI): domain Eukaryota; kingdom Metazoa; phylum Arthropoda; class Insecta; order Hymenoptera; family Vespidae; genus Liostenogaster; species Liostenogaster flavolineata. The sequence goes on along the minus strand of JAITYT010002844.1, from coordinate 75,355 downwards.
AGAAATTGTTTATCCGCTGTCACGTCTTCGCACAATACTGCTGCTTCTTGAGATTTATCTACAGAATGAGGTAATGGTGCCAAGGAACCACGATAATATTTAAAAGATCTAGGCGTATCTGAATTATTGATTACGACATCGGAACTCTCGTTGGCGGTTTTGTGAAAACCTGTAAGTTTCGACGAGTGGAACTTGGTGTAATATAACAACATGCTGATTAAGCCAACTAACATTCCTCCCGTAATAAAAAATGCTTCTAGTATCAAATTATCAGTCTTTATCGTTTCTTTAAAATATAGGATGTAAATAATTAAGAAAGTTAAATTTTCAGTTACTATTACCGAATAAAAGATAAGTACTCGATAACGAGATTTACCCTCGCGTAAGTTAAAGAAATCAAAACAATAAATAAATCCTATAATACAATTATATATGCGTTCTTCCCAGAGAGTAGGACAGAAATCTGTTTTCTGTAGAATCACCCAAATAGTCATAGAGAGCCAATGTAGTCCTAAAATATAATGAAGAAAAATATGATGTAAGTATGCTTTGATATTTTATACGCGCCCATACGCGCCCACACGCGCGCATTAAAATGAAAACAAACTCACCCAAAAATAATAGAAACCATTTCTTTAGACAAATAGCTGTCAACACTAATATTGCGAGTCTCGATGTCAGCATACCGCCTCTCCAGAGAGATTGTAAAATTAGGGTTATCCACTGTGTTTTATTGTGAACAGGATTTATTATCTGCATAGCTTTTATATACGTGCCTATAGCCCAGGCCAGAGAACAAAAGGAAACAATGGCAGATATACCTATATTAAAATAAACATTAAAATTAGAAATATTAATATAAAGAGATGGTAGTCAATAAATAAAATAACAACAAATATGAATAATATGAAAATGATTAAATCTATATCCTATTCTGATGATTTGTACAAAATATTAAACTTTTTGTTTTCCTATACTGACAGAATATTTTATTTTTAGATCCTCCATGCACCCACACTGGCAGTAATGTGATGTATTTTTAAAAGAGTTCTATAGAGAATACTTCCCTATAAATGTATAACAGTATCTGGATGAATTCTAAGAAAACTAATGTAGAAGAGTAGATACTAAACTTACAGTGATATCCTTACTGAGGCATGTTATCTGTGGGGGCGGGACAAAGGAAGTGACAGAATACAAGTTATTTACTTTACTTTTCACATATTTTCTAAAACTCAGTTAAGAATTCGAAAAGGACAAAATTCTATTTTATACGTCTTTTATCTAGTAAAGTTTTAAATATTGTGTTGACATCATAATCTCTCTATTGCAAGTTCCAAATGTGACTTGTATTATAAGTTATGTGATATTTTTTAAAAGTGACATTTATTGTATAGTGATTGATGAATCCTTGCATTGTATAAATTTTTACTGTTTTCGTTCTACATTATAGAAAATTTGATAGATAACATGATAAGAACTAGAAGAATATATAGAGATACGTATGATAATAATGTTGAATTAGGAGAATAAAGAGAATTTTTATTTAATTTAATAAAAACATGTTCTGCGTATTAAACAATAAATTACTAGCATTGCAGGTATAGTTTTAATATTCACGAAACCGTCGTGATATTATTTGAATAAAATAAAATTATATCGAATGAAAAACTTTTAAAAGTGTGTGAATTACATAAAGAATATTTTTATTTTAGAGAAAGATTTCTTTATTGCACTTAATTGTGGTTCTTACTATTATATTTACTTTGTTAATAACTTTAACAAATTCATGGTGTAATTTATACTCAAAACTAGAAGAGGATGCGATACAACGAGATAAGTTTACAAAACTTTTTCAAAAAATAATATACAACAATGAAGACATGTCCTACAACAAACAAAGGGTAATATTATCAGCCAAAGAAATTGAAAATAAAAAAGAAGAACAAAATATGAGAAAAAAGAAGATACGAAACGTATGTCAAACACTTAACAATGAATTTTCACAATTAGATACTACGTTATTTAATATCATTATCGATACGTGAGTATTATGAATGTAATTCTTTTAGTTACAAAATTTATTATATACTGCTTTGGTCAGAGATAAAAAATATTTTCCGTTCTATGTAATTTGTAGAAAACATAGCATATCGTGGTGCCCTGTATACAAAGCAGCGAGTTCTATGTGGATGAGGCATTTCGCTGTACTTGGAGGAGTTTTAACGGATTCGACTATGAATTTAATTAATAGAAATATCGTTCAAATTAACAATATCGTACGACAAGCATTTCCGCGCGATCTAGATTTTAACGCAACTATCAAGGTAATGCCACATACATTTTTACCGAAACAATTATTATTACAAAATCACGATAAATTTTTTACTTTATAGAGATTACATCAAACAACAAGATTTATGATTGTGCGTCATCCTCTCGAACGTCTTTTGTCTGCATACAGAGATAAATTAGAACACATCGATGGTCGAGAATACTATTATAAACGTTTTGGCAGGCATATAGTGCATAGATACCGTCTACATAAAAAAATTAATCATACACGATTGGAACCTACATTCGAAGAATTTCTACAATTCATAGTGAATGAAAAATATTTTGACGAACATTGGGCTCCATATTACGACACTTGCAAACCTTGTATAATTCATTACGATTATATTCTTAAATTTGAAACTTTTGACAAGGATGAAACTTTTTTCATAGAAGAAACGGGTTTACGCGATTATTTGTATCAAAAGTATAATATGACGAACAGTAATCCGTATGGACCGACAACTATGTCCTTACTTAAAGAATATATAAAGGATATACCAAGGTTGCTCCTTAAACAAATATATAATATCTATGAAAAAGATTTTAAATTATTTTCTTATTTACCAATGTAATTTAATTCATTTCATTCGTATTTAATAATAATATTAACATTTCGATGTTACGTTACTGACAAAATAAATTCATAAGAATGTTTTGTATATTATGCAATGTACTTAAAAACCATCTAAAAGTGCACTTAAATAGAAGAGAAGAAGACGGTTAAGAATGGCAATTAAAAAACTTACTTGTCCAAAACGGTGCGTAATGCAATTTCATGATAATATATAATTGCAATACCAACTGTGGTGCCGATCCCATAAATGATTCAAATAAACGTAACATACAAATATCACTTTCTTGTCTATGAATAGATTTCTTATCTTTTGTAAACTGTTTGTTCCACAGTGAGTATAACGCGGTGTGTAATAAAATTAAATATCTGGAAATACCGGCGATCATTATTATTTGTAATTCAAGCGGATTGACATGTTTCTACAATAAGCGTTAACATAATTAAAAAATGTATATAAAAAGAAACACGCCTATACCTATGTAAAACTCCTAAGAACAAAAAATGTAATATCCAATGGACTGTACTGAGAGATCCATCGCTACGTTGCCATCTCAAACTAAATAATTGTATAACGCAAGTCGGTATTATTATAAAACTCATCGAGAAGTATCCCCAAATTAAATGTCCTTGTATAAGATATTGTACGAATACAATACTATCTGTATATAAAATAATATTATTAAATATTTTCTATTCATAATTTTACGATTAACGTTAAATAAACTAATGTAATATAAAATAAATAATAGGAAATAATAGATTAACAGAAAAGTTCGAAGTAACACATCTGACATAATATGCTACATTACACGTAATGCTACTCGCCTTTTCATCGATAAAAATTTGATAAATATTAAATACTGTATTAAATTTTAACAAAAAGAAAAAAGGATAATATTAAAAGTACCTGTTATGATAACTAAAAAAAGAAAACTGAGAGAAAATATATAATACAATAAATCTGATATCTTGAATTGATAATATTCAATTTCTCTGTGCGTCATTGTTTGTGATTCATTACTTTTTGTATTTTCATTATACGAAACAATATTTTGTTTCAACTCTGGCGCCGCCATCTTCATGGTCATTCAAAATTTGCGATCTAAAACAATTAAGGGAAAACAAGATCTGGGGTCAAATTCAGATTGATCGAAGCTCCATCTTGCAGTCATTACGATATTCGATTGATTCGATGTATTGTACATGTATATTTGAATAATTCTTCGATTCTTTAAAATCTCAGCATTCGCTCGAAACCAGCAGTATTTCTTCGAAGGTTTTTATTTGAAATTTCTTCCTTCTACCGAATAACAACATTATCGAGAAATTACTAATTAAAACTTACGAACTATAAAACTGAGCACTATGTCTTAGGACAAACGTCGTAGTACGAATGGGGAATCGAGCAAACGACATAAAGAAAATTTCTTCAAAATAAGCCCTACACCATTGTGTATGAAAATAAACGTTAAAGTCATCGTTCCTATGAACTTGGCGCGCATACGTTATGAATTTTTTAACCGCGCGTAGAGCCAATAGCGAACGTGGCGCCACGTGAAAAAAAGTAACGTGAAACCATGCGTACCGCGCTTAAGGTCGCAGTACAGCCAATGCACAGGAATCGCTATCGATTGCGATCGATTGTGGACGTATCTCTTAATAATCTGCCGAGGATAGTGACTGTACCGGCAAGGAGTTTACGTTGGATCTCCTGAGCTTCACTTTGAAGTAATGAATTGTGTTGTACACTTGTACTCTGTACGTGCGTCCTGTATTTTATTAACAAGTTTAGTTCGTCACGACGAAGACTGTGAGATTACTTTACATGAGACCGTGCGTGTCGTAGCGTGTAAGGGTACCACGAAAGACTGTGCACTACACACTAGTGACTGTTATCAGTATTTTGTTTAATAATCTTGTAGGATTGTCGATTGTTTCGAAATGTCTCTACCTAATACAGAAGCAACGACCGAGGGTAAAGAAGAACAAAAAACAACGATCCATGCAAAAACCGATACCAGGCAGGATACGTTATTCGTAAGCAATTCGAAGATGTTATAGATTCTTCATCCAGGAGAAGGAGACATTAGGCTTTTTGTTTAAAGGTCCATTATTTTTTTCATTTAAGAATTCGAATACCCCATCGGATTTGTCCGCTGGCAGCAGTAGAGACAGCAGGGACCGCTCGAAGGTAGAAATAAATGCTAATGCTTTATTAGTCACTAATCATTACAATGCGATCGAAGAATTGGGACTCTTACAAAGGAATCAGAGTCGTATCGTATACATGAGGAACTTTAATAATTGGATCAAAAGCATGTTAATAAGTATGGATTTTAACTTGTTCGATATGAAGTTCGTACTTTCTTGCAATTATGTTTCTTTAATTCGACGCGTTTTTACAGACGAATATATAACTAAAACAAGACAGAACGACAGCGTACCACTTAAAGTATTGGATATGTGTTGTGGAAAAGGCGGGGACCTTTTAAAATGGAAAAAGGCTAATATCGCGCATCTAATTTTTGCGGATATAGCCGATGTATCCGTCGAACAATGCCAACATCGATATAACGAATTGGTAAATAGAAGTTCTCACGGCTTTAGAGATGCCCCTATTTTTACGGCTGAATTTATTACATTGGACTGTACAAAGGTAAAAATATCTCACTGCGAATCTATGTAAAATTCGTATAATTTTGTTAATTAATAATTAAATAGAATTGATCGATAAGATAAATTCCAGGAACGTCTCAGAGAAAAATATAAGGATCCCTATATACAGTTAGATTTCGTTAGCTGTCAATTTGCATTCCATTACTGTTTTGAAACCATACAACAAGCGGAATGTATGCTTAGAAACATCAGTGAAAACCTTAAGCCAGGTGGTTATTTTATAGGAACCATGCCAGATGCTTATGATCTTGTGTATGTACTTTGATATCTATACGTTCATAAGTAAAAGGAACTGTCGCAACATTAACAATTTTCTATTAAATTAGTTCTAGATGGCAGAAAAGTAATAATAACAAATTCGGAAACGAGGTTTATAACATAGAATTCGTGTGCGAAGATAAAACAAAACCACCACTTTTTGGAGCTAAATACAATTTTTATTTGGAAGGTGTAGTCGATTGTCCAGAGTTTCTCGTTCATGTGCCTACGTTATGCAAATTGGCTTCAAAATTTGGCCTTAAATTAGTGGTATTCGAAAGGTAATATAACAATAATAATACGCGAATAAAGTCGCATGCCCGTGTTCTTTCGCATCTACGAATCTAGAGATGTAAAATATTATCTTCTTATATACATTTATTTCAAATAGATTCGAAAACTATTACGAACGAATGAAAGACGAAGGAAAATCATTGTTAAGCAAGATGCAGGCTTTAGAAACATACCCACCGTATCATGAAGTACCTTTACTTGGAAAACATTCGCAAGATTATCAACATGCCATCCAGTATATGCAGAATCTACCGGATCATCGTAAAATTGGGACTTTATCTCAGGCAGAATGGGATGCTATATGTGAGTAAAAATAACAATATTACTTTGTTTATATTTATTTCAGACATAAATAAAAACTTATGTTTAATATATTATTTTGCAGCGCTTTATGCAGTTTTTGCTTTTCAAAAAGTAAAAACATGAAACTACTATGAGATACCAATAAAATCGGAAGACTAATTGAAACGAATAATTAAAGACGAAGTCGCTAAAACGACTCAAAAGTAAAATTCACTATCCATATTACTTTGTTCATAAATTAAGATAAAAATTCGTCTTTCGTGGGTAAATGTGCCCTTGATTATTTAATTATTAATAAAAATTATACTAGTTCTTTGTTAACTAAACGATAATTAGTTACAACAAAGATACTACGTGACCATTAATTTTAATGTCACTTGAACAAATGTTACGACGATTTAATTTAAATACACTCAAATCGATGTAGTAAAAGATCCTGTCTTTTATACATTTTCAAGTTTAAATTATACATTCGAAAATGTATTATAAACTGTTACCTCTTATTACGAACTTAACCTATGCTCGCGTCGATACATGTCACTTCCCATTACTCGATGTAACGACACCACGGATCCTCGTTTCCTCGTGTGCTATCTCAACGACACCGACGTGTTATCTTCTTACCCCGAGTACCTACGTAACTGGCTGTAAAACTTGACGATATCGTAAAAAGAATCGACACGATTACATTCGATGCGTGCAAACTTGTAGAGATCGACAACCTAACCTAGAAAAAAAAAAAAAAGAAAAGCAAACATATGCTCGACAGCTTTACTCACCGCACGCTGTTTTCTAATCCGTCTCCTCGGATGTTCCTTTAAAATCAATCGCATCGTCCTCTTACTTCAAGCGTTTACGCGTTTCTAATTCCATTGCGTTATAACGTCGTAAGAACGAACATAACCCTTTCGTTATTACCATTATATTCGATAGACGAAAACTACGTACGGTATAATCGACCTAACCCTACCTAACCTTCGAAACGAAGCGTCTACACCTGACAACGTACTTGTGACGCACACAATGACGCTCGGCTTTTCCCAATCTTTCCCTCGTACCTGCGCGAAGACAATAATCGACGAAACCGAGCACGACGTTCCTCGCGTACCGAAGGCGCTCTGTGATGCAGAAAAAGTGGGGGATGGGTCATACCGGGGATCGAAGAGGCGGAGCCACGCCGCGCATGCTCAGTACTACATTTCCGATACTTAGAACAAGCCTCTACTATGCTCGTGTAGGACTCGGCAGTCTCGAGCGGCATGTATAACAGTAGTGATTAAGTGTGAGTGTGTCCCTGGTCTTTACTTCTCGCTCCTGTTAGCTTTCGCGCTGCCAGAGACTATCAGTCGTTCGTTCGGTACGCGAAGAATGGAGATCGAACAATCGACCACCGATGCGAATTCCGAGCTGGTAAGTAACAAATTCGTATTTTCTCGCGGTGACGCGTCTACCTACGTGCACGGTTTTTCGATATTTCAACGGAGAAGGCCACTTTCCTCTTGGCGATACCTACGACGGCAATCGTGAAAATTTTCTAAGTCCCAAAATGGCGTCTGCGGCTAAGTCCTGCTACCTCGAGCGAACCTGCCCCGTACGTTAAGTTCGACTCTGCTTCGCGCATTC
>JAITYT010002844.1:21228-46338 GCA_025433975.1 Liostenogaster flavolineata | reverse complement strand
TTTTTTTTTTCTTCTTTTTAAGCATATACATGATGACACAATCTTCCTTCGTAATTAGTTAAGCTCGTACGTACCTTGACATATGTTATTGTTTTATTTTTTTCATATACTGGTATATTATTTTATGTTCTTAATGGAATATTTCAACTCCACAGATAAAAATTGATTTCAGACAACAATTAAAGGTTAAAATCATTATTAACTATAATGATAATTATTAATTACACGACTATTAGTATGTCTTATACAGTAATAAATTATCATCGTGCTATTTTACTTCACCGTCAATAGTTGTCTTTATTACTAGATGTTATGAGTTATTTAGCGTAATTTAGTAAACGAGTATTAATGATGTCTGCTGTTGCCAAGAAGAATTCAAGTAATTTTTTTCGTGTTATCTTATTAATTAACGCTGTATGAAATTCAGCTGTATATAAGCTATCATATAGCTAATTTAGTGGTGCCGCTTTTTTTTGAAACCTACACAAACACATACATACACATATATGAGTTTAATTTCACAGTTAGAAATAGCAGAGAGGAATAATATAAATATTTTTACTTTTTTTAGCTTTGCCTTTTTTTTGAGTTCTTCTCTTTTTAGCTGGCATCGATGATGGCTCTCCGAAACTAGTAATTTCATCACCAAGAGTCCCGAGAGTTGTCATTTGACGGCGCCTATGTTTCTCTTCTTTGGTTACAGGCAGACGAGTCATATAATTTTCTTCGTATTCAATTTTTTGTTTATTTTCACGCCCTAAACTGGCCTGTTTATCTCCAAAGGTTTGTATATCTTCCATAGGAGCATCTAAATATTCTTCTTTCAACTCTCTCAGAATTGCTCCTGAAATAACACGTCTACGAGCTCTTTCGCCAGCTTTACGCATTTTCTCTGCTAGAGTGTCGTCTCCGTCTGTAATATTCACGATATAATTATTCGATTTTGTTTACGATAAAGATAATAACGTTGGAAAAGTTTATAAAAGATGAAAAGTAACCGTAATGAACAGCAGCTAATTTTGGTGGAACGTAAACGGTAGATTTTCTGGTTTGCGTCGACTTGAAACCATCTTCATCTTCGTCTTCCGATTCGCTATCGGACTCCTCGTCGAAGTTCTCAATCTTGGCCATTAATGCGCCAGGATTTGCTTTAAAATTACTGGGGTCATTATTGTTAGTGGTACCGGTTACTGCAGTCTTAACAAGCTTGTCTATTTGATATTTCAACTTGTGATCTATTGGTCGGATTTTTTCAAGGACTGTTCTGATTTCTATCAAACGATCAATCGATGGATCACCTTCGATACGTTCACCTGAACATTTTCTCAAAACTACATAAGTTAAATTAATAAGATAGGAAAGTAACATATGATACTTCATTTCTAGGAAACTAAGTCCTTTGTCCGTAGAAATTTCTCCGTTTTTTACACGAATCAGCATATTATCCACAAGCTGATTCACTTGTACGACATTTGCATTCATCTCTCCTAGCAGGCGAAAAGCCTGTGGGAGATCCCTCTGTTCCATTTCATCAATTGCCTGCAAATATAATATTTAATGCTACATTAATTCGGACGAATAACACAAATTATGACATAAATCGCGATACATAACACTTAACGAAGTCGAACGAATAAAAAGTTCAAATATAAATATCTTAAAAAAGTTCAAAGTTAGAAAAAGTACATACTTTATACAAAATAAAAATATTCTAAGATATCGCGTGACATTTACACTTTCAAAAAGTACTAAACGTAAATCATCTAAGTTTCCAAGTTTTTAAGTCTACTATCTCATAAAAAGTTTCAACAAATATTTTTCTATCTTCAAATTTTATTATATATCTAAGTTGATTACTGATAGGAAAGTAGTGCCGTTTTATATTTCCTCGATATAAATTGTTTACCATTTGAAAAAATGAAAGCAGCGCTAAATTTCAATCATGAATTTGTCGTGTAACACGTATTTTGATATAACTTTAACAGAGAAAATTAAAAAAGAATTGTCGGTCAGAAAAATGTCTGCCCCGCGAATATACGGGAAAAAAGCGCAATAATCTGCTGCCATCTTTCCTATTTACTAATGGATGACAGCGGAAAAAAAACAATCAAAAATTCCCAACAGAGCTGCTAGAAAAATGCATTCGTTTAGACTTATCAAGTAAAAACTTATCGATGTTATATGCTTAAAAGTTTCTACTCACCTGCACCATTGTTCTGAAATAAAAATTAACCGAACAGACGCATACCTAAACAACGTAACTTGTAATTAAACGAGTCCCCACGTGGGACGATATTTTCCTTTTCGGGGGTATATTTTTTCGCTTGGAAAAGCCTGGTCAAAATATCAACTGCGGCATAACTTGCCGTTGTAATAATCTCATCAAAGATCCAAGATTATCGTCGTTTCTATAAATATTATTTGAAAATATCAATTTATAAAATAGAACTTAATAGAATTTCTTTTTCACGCGTGTATTGTTTTACACTTAAATTGTATCGACTTCCTCTTGTCAGTGTGTATTAAAAAAATGCGGGAATTTCAAGAACGAGCATTTTTACAAAAATTTCCGCTAATATTGGAAATCTTTTTTGCACAATGTATAAAAGTTACGAGTACGATTTCGTAAACGTAATCTGTACAATTTCACGACGTACGTATTAAATTCGAAGGATAAAATTTGAATTTTTTGAATACGAATTTTAATTTCAAAATTATGCTTTATTTGAATTTTCAAACGATTTAAATTTATAGGCGGATATAAATTGAATTCTTTAGATTTTACATTTAAATTTTACGATTCGACCGATAATAAATTAAATAATAATAATAATAATAATAATAATAATAATAATCGTCACGTATTTTTTCGTTCGATCAAAACGAAACAAACACGTGGTGTCCTGATATAGCATCGCCTTTTTTATTATCATCGTCATCGTCGATCGCGTAAAGTATCGCGATATTTTCATAAAATAACAATGTTTGGAGCCAAGAATAAAATATTACGCTATTTTTTTTATAATTGTTATCCGCACGAGAGTCATTCATCACGTTCAAACCGCTAGATATCGCGCGACATCCTTCCTATACATAACAGAATCTAGGGAATTTTTTAAGAACTTGCCTCTTATTGTTACTTTACTGTCAAATATTTCGCGATAAACTTCAGAGTAGTGCAATTTCATTTTTGACGTGAGAGTGAACTGTACGAGTGCCAATAAAACCTCGAAATCGACGGTCGGCGTGGCGCGCCTTTGACAAAAGTAAAGTCGTAGAATGGTAAGTGTGTTTACATAAGTTTTATATTTGAATGGAAACACGACATCGAGCATCTCGATAGGAAAATTATTATCGGATCTACAATCTTTTTACGGTAGAAGAATCATCATTTCGGCCTTTAAGACAGTGATAGTAATTTTAGTGGAACTCTAACCACAATGAGTTTGAGAAAAATTTCAAATCATGTTTTATCGATATTAATAAATATATCGGTACGTTTTCGAGAATTTCGTTCTTTCGACGATATCGCCTAAGAAAAGAAACGTACGTGTTTTGAAATACGCGATAGATCTCGTGCGTAAAAGTGTCGGTGTTATTATTATTGTGTCTTCTACGAATATTGCTGTTCCTCCGCGTTCATATATTTATCTTATTTTGTTCTGATTTATTTCAGATGATCGTATAGAAATGTTATTAATATATGATATTGCTTTTTATTTAAACAGGGAAGATTAAAAAGGAATGTTTCTGTGTTTGTGATATTCTCTCTTCTAGTCCAGACAAATGGCTTTTATGTACCAGGTGTTGCTCCTGTGGAGTTTAAAAAAGGTCAGAAGATCGATGTTAAAGCCGTTAAAATGACTAGTACTCATACGCAATTACCTTACGAGTATTACTCTCTTCCATTTTGCTTTCCAAAAAATGGAACGTTCATTTATAAATCTGAGAATTTAGGAGAAGTCCTACGCGGGGACAGGTGAATGTCACAACCTGATCTTCATTACGATTAATATCGGCTTAGTGAAGTTTTCCAATCTTTTTTTTAGAATTGTAAATACGCCGTACGAAGTCTTAATGGGACAGAATGTAACCTGCAGACTCTTGTGTCACAAACCATCTAATCCAATGACCTGGAACGAAGATGCGTCTCAACGTGTAATAGAACGTATCGAGCATGATTATTCGGTTCATTTGTAAGAAAACCTGTAAATAATTTTTGAAGTTACGTATCCTTCTCGAACGTTCGACTAATTTATCTAATAATTTGTCGTCAGATTGATAGATAATTTACCAGCAGCTACAAAAAAGGTACACAAGGAAACGAATAACGTAGTTGTATATCACGGGTATCGATTGGGTGGCATGAAGAAAGATAAAGTTTATATCAATAATTACCTAAAGTTAAAATTAAAATATCACGAACATGGCGAGTAAGTATTATATCTTTCTCCCGCGTATAACGAAATATCCGACGAATTGAACGAATCAATCGTTATTTATAGAAATGAATTTCGAGTGGTAGGATTCGAAGTGGAAGCTCGATCTGTCGACTTGAATAAAATAAAATTTGACGATGATAATACCTGCACATTACCATCGCAGTCATTTCCCCAAATTGTCAATCCTAAAGGTACCAGACTTTTATTCTTATACTCCATAGAGTGGACAAAGTCCGACGTAAGTTGGGCAAGTAGATGGGATGTGTACTTAGGGATGAGCGACGTTGAAATTCATTGGTTCTCTATCATAAATTCACTAGTCGTTGTTTTCTTCCTTTACGGTGAGTCAAATAAAATTATACTTTTACTTCCTATAAATATTATTTTGCCGATGCCTTATAATATCGTGATCTTCCATTCGTAGGAATTCTTACGATGATTATGGTAAGAACTCTTAGGCGAGATATAGCTCGTTATAATGCAGGGGAGAGCGATAGTCTCGCTGGTCTGGACGAAACTATAGAAGAAACTGGTTGGAAGTTAGTTCACGGCGATGTTTTCAGACCACCGACGAATTCACGTTTATTTGCTGCCGTAATAGGCAGTGGTATTCAAATATTTTTTATGGCACTGATAACAATATGTAAGACAATATCGATATTCTTCGATCGAATTGCTTCCCTGGTGTTATTTAGACGTCTAACGTTACATTGGGAATTTTCAGTTTTCGCTATGTTGGGGATGCTGTCGCCGGCAAGTAGAGGTGCATTGGGAACGTGCGCGATATTTTTATACGTATTTTCTGGATTGATAGCTGGATATTTTTCTGCGCGTTTATATAAAACTATGCGTGGACGAGAATGGAGAAAATCTGCATTATTGGTAAAATTAAAATCGGTCTTTAATAACAATTATGAAATAATTACATTGCCTATCGTTTAAAGAATCATGCGAATTATATTCCAGACAGCGACGCTTTATCCTGGAATTGTATTTACGACGTGCTTTTTCTTAAATTTCTTTATATGGGGAAAACACAGTTCAGGAGCAGTTCCATTTACTACGATGTTAGCTTTACTGTGTCTGTGGTTTGGTATTTCGCTTCCTCTGGTGTATCTTGGATACTTTTTCGGATATCGTAAACAACCATTCACGCACCCTGTCAGAACGAATCAAATCCCTAGGCAAGTTCCCGATCAATTATGGTACATGAATCCAATATTATGGTAAGTTCGTGTTATTTCGATTTAAAGTACGCGCGCGTAGCTTATACAGTCCATTTTTAAGAAGGTATGCATAAAAGATTATCCTTTTCCGTTTCAGTACATTAATGGCTGGAATTTTACCATTTGGTGTCGTTTTTATAGAATTATTTTTTATTTTAACGGCATTGTGGGAAAATCAGTTCTATTACCTCTTCGGATTTTTGTTTCTTGTTTTTTGTATACTCGTTATTTCGTGCTCGCAGATATCTATAGTGATGGCATATTTTCAATTATGTGGAGAAGTGAGTATACAATATTTAATATTACTTGTAACGACACCTTAAAAATATCTCGTATCATATTGTTCTTTTTGAAATTTTAGGATTACAGGTGGTGGTGGCGAAGTTTTATCGTTAGTGGAGGATCAGCGATGTACGTTCTAGCATATTCCATTTTTTACTTTATGTCCAAATTAGAAATTACAGAATTAGTTCCAACTCTTATGTACTTTGGATATACAGCATTGATGGTTCTTACATTTTGGTTATTAACCGGTACAATTGGTTTCTTTGCCGCGTATGCATTTATTAGGAAGATATATGCAGCTGTAAAAATAGACTAGTCAGATTACCATTAACAAGTTCAATGAGTGGATTATCTTTAAAATTGATTTAATGAAAGAAATAGCATAAATTACTATATTTAATTTTCATAAAATCGTTCGCGTTTCATTTTAAAGAGGATGAAATATGATAATTAAATTTTACAAAAACAATTAAAAAGGAAAAAAAAAATTACAAAACTAGAAAGTATTAATGATGATGAGATAGATACGTTCTTATTGAAATAATTTATTAAAAAATCCGTAAGAAACTCTATATGATTTTCTTCATTATTAATTTTGATTATGTGTTAAGTACTTATGATTGCATACAAAGTACTAGCTACTTATCCATACTAATTATTTAACAAGATTAGTAAAACGTATGCATTGGTAATACGTCAATATTTTTTTATAAAATTGTAATTTAAACAATTGGAAATATTATCGCGTAACGTCAACAGCGTGTCTAACACGATCTATTATAACGGATTGCGATTAATTTTTCGTCTATAGTTTTTACTTATCGATACGAAACGTTATTGAAATAAGAAAAAGAAATTATGATGAAAAGTCGATAAAACAAAATTTGTTGTACTTCGTCGTCAAGAGTTTAACAATTATTGTCTTATTTTCTTCGTATCTTATATAACATAATGCATATATCTGATTTAAATGATTTACACGTAATGCAAATTTGTCTCATTAATTGTGCGAAAATGTGCTACAATCGGTAAATGCGTGTTTTATCATATTTTATGTTAGATTCCTAGCGTTCGTATTATTTAAAAGATGTTACTATATTATGAGTTAAGACAAAATAAGTATTTTATACTACATATAGTGTAAATAACATGTAATTGATACTTTTAAAGATATATATGTATATATAAATCCTTATAATACTAAGATTTATATCCTCAAAATGAGAAAAACATATTTATAATTACCTTACTAACTCGATCAATGAAGTTTTAGATTGTAGAAACGTTTTTGTTTAAACGTTATAGTTAGATACAGAAGAATGCATGCTAAACCAATAATATAAATTTTTATGACGCTAGATTCCAGAGGCATGTAACACTTTGACATGGAGAAGTTATTAGGAGTAAAAACACCCTATAATATAAATGTCGAAATTAAACATCTTTCACAGAAATTAGATGTAATATAGCATATAATATATTATTATTCCATTAAAGTTACCAGTAAAATAGATGGATTGTTTTTGTTTCGCCAACTGAAAGACGATAAAGTAAATTCTAAAATATCGTCTCTATGTACTCTTCGACATCCGTGATGCGTGTGACCATCGACGATCAATCTTGGATTCAAAATGTCTAGAAGCTATAAGTCAATTTTTTATATAAATCGAAATTCGAAAGAAAAAGAAAAACAGATCTCTGAGTATTACTTGTTCAGAAGCTTCCTTCGATAAACAATCCCATCGTTCGCGAAATTTTTTATTTTTTATTTCTTCCGGTGCTTGGTCGAGTTCGTTACAAATTTCATCGGATTCACGGTAAAGTGGATAATGCTAAAAAAAAAAAAAAGAAAATATAATCTCAGCCGAAATGATCTCAGTCGCATTATTTATTAGAAAAAAATACCGCTTACTTGTAAAAGAATTGGTCGACTGTATTCGGTAATTACATTAGGTTTGACACAATCGTCGCCATACCCGTTTTTTGCACATTTTAGATGCTCTAAGAAAAGTATTATGCTCTTCAAATGCATTCTACTAATTTTTATTTAGTTTTAAGAAAGTAAAGTTGAACTTACTACCGATTTTATTAATTGCGATTTCAGTAGGGCGACATAAGAAACATCCATCGCCTTCCAATGCCATACTATTTATCAAAATAAAATGATTATTCTTTATAGTGATCCTTCGCACGCTAGGTGCCTTTAATCCGCTTATAAATCTTTTATTCAAATAAGGTGTAATAGCTGAAGAGAAGTCTATGTTATGGCATTGTAGCATACATGTTACATATATAAATATTTATATTTTACGTATAAATATATACGATATTATAATATAAAAATACCATAATGAAATCCCGTGTCGTGGTTACCAGCTACCACGTAAAGATGAGTACCTTTAGGCACGGCGAATAACGAATTAAATCGTGATACATAATTTTCAAACTCTGTACGACTACACCAAGAACCTTCGTCGAAAATGTCACCTATAAAATTTGTCGAAATAATATAACAAGTACTTAGTCGTTTTGATATTTCACATTTCACGAACCTAATATAAATATTATATCTGGCCTATGAATCGTCAGCATAGTTTGAAACGTTCTGTACATTTGCCATTCTCTACAAAGATATCGAAAGTAATTTAAAAAATTCGTAGCGTATTTATAGTAAACATAATATCGGATTAGAACCTTCGAAGCTTGTCGAACCAGTGACCTTTCTTGGGACCTAATAAATGAGTATCTGCTATGAACATCGCACGCACAGCATTCTCTTCCGAATTTGTCGAAGGAATTGTCAAATCAGCTTTACGTGGATCCAAGGAAGGCCAATTACACTGACACATAAAATTATTGTGATTTGCGTCGAAATTAGAAAATATACGTCGCATAGATACGATATTTACCTGTGCAAGCACTAAATAGTATATTAAAAACTCGCAAAACGATAAGATAAGTAGAAGAGCTGAGAAAGATATTATTATCTGCTTTTTATAGAAATATATTTTCAATCTCCACATTTTGTATATAATTGGATCATAAATACATCTCTATCAAAGCCACAGATCGTTAAGTCGTGCTACTGAAATTCATAAATAGAGATTCGTGATTTAAATCGAAATAACAATATGTACATATCGTGGTTCAGTTTTACGTGATTTATATTATGTCGATCACGTATTGATCAGTGTTTAAATTAACAAAGTGTAAGCTTTAGTTAATAAAACACTCACGACAAATTCATCTTTTATTTCATTCTTTGTTTACGTTTCACGATCGTATTGATCCGTCGGATTAATTATCAAAATTTACTTCGTTTCGTGTCTCGATCGTAGTCACGGCTTTGTAATAGGTACAAATTTAACAATTTTTGATATCTGAGTCGTTGCAACGTGCCGCTTTTTAAAATCCGTCATTTTACTAAACAATAGTACGAAAATGTCGTGACTTTCCGTGCAATGTGATACTCGCCTTACGAATTCATTCAATCTGTGAACTTTACTTAGAGAACGTCATTCTCAACGAATGACAGTTTGTCTTGAAAATTGGACGGAAGACACTCGATCGATTCTCTGAAATGTTGAAAAATAGAGATTGTATAATTCAGAAACAATCGTAATTCGTAACTGTAAATTATTGGCAAGAAAATGTTGTTATTGTACTATCATATTTCACAAATATGTTTCGAATAATTTCAATTATGAATTTTGAATTTTGAACGTTCGCGCGCCACGAATGTCATGTACATCACATAACCTTCCAAACGAGTGACATTTCGTTGAAATTGTTCGTTGTACGGAATAATTTTACTTAATATCTTACTCGAAAAATGATATCGTCTTCTTGCGAGCACAGGCACTACTCGTGTGATCGATATATTTTCTAAATAAGAATTAGCATCGACACGTAAAACAACGATCGAAATTCGCGACGGAGAACCCAGTAAGATTAGTTTGAGATACGACGAGTAACTCCTCTTATCTTGTTAAAGAGTTAATATCGATACAAATCGATTTTGACCTTTTGTCATTTCAATTTGTCAGCCGTCATGTGATCAGCTAAAGTGACAATTGGTTATAACGATTGGTGTCAATTATTATTATTGTTATTATTATTATTTTTCCTTCCGTCTGCCGTAAGAAGTAGTAAATGGTAACAATTATTTAATTGTTAATTTATTTATTAATTTTACAGGTAAAATCAGTCGCAGTTTTTCAAAGATCGAAACATTATAAATTAAAAAGCGTGAGTGAAAACTAAGCGAAAGAGTTATACGTGTCGTACAAGAGCGACATTCTTATTAATAGAAATATATGATTATCGTAGAATGTCAAGAGATCTTTCGCGGTATACGTAATTTATATCCGATAACTCTGTTTACTTTGTTTATTTGCAGTCAACAGCAAGATAGACCTTTGCACTGACAATTTTTTGCTCCACGTGTTATGATTTTGGGAAGATGTGGTATTTCATCGACGTATCGATACTTGACTAAATTATGTAAGAAACACTACAGTGGTAACTGTATTCAAGGCAGTTGTTTAATAGACAATACTCTTTTATCGAGTAGCGAATCGCTATTAAACAGGTAAAACCGCGCTTTCAAGATCGCACAAAAGATACACGTTTTTTAAATTAAGCTCCGAGTTTAGCATCTATTTCTATGAATTTCTATGAATTCTTGTTTATCTGCTTTCTATACTATATCTATGTTTATAAAATTGTTTAATGATTCTTATGTAACTCGTTCTTCGAAAGAGTAGCTTCTTTGTTTTAAAATAGAAAACAAGGAGATATCGCGTTGCACTCCCAACCAATCGATATTCAATTCGAAGGTCAATCGATATTCGAAGTTGACATTAAAATTGCAGATCCGATCGAATTTCGCCGATACTTTTGACGTTACCAGCAAGAATGGCATCGTCGTCAGCGGGAGATCCGTCTACCAATGCTACGCAGCCCTCGGGAAATACGAATATGCTGATGCTGGAAAAGTCGCCTTATTTGTTGCAACACGCTACTAATCCAGTGGAATGGTATCCCTGGGGCGACGAGGCTTTAGCGAAGGCACGATCCGAGGATAAAATGATTTTCTTATCGGTTGGCTATTCGACGTGTCATTGGTGTCACGTAATGGAGAAGGAGTCCTTCGAAAATCGGGAGATAGCAGAAATCATGAATAAATATTTTGTCAATATAAAAGTGGACAGAGAGGAAAGGCCCGACATCGATAAGGTTTACATGACGTTTATACAGGTAACTTGACGTGAAACTGATTCTCGATCCTCGTGATCTACTTTTTTAACCAAAGCGTACGAATGATTTCAGACCATCATTGGACACGGCGGTTGGCCGATGAGTGTTTTTTTGGCACCCGACTTAACGCCGATCATAGGAGGCACGTATTTCCCACCCGAGAACAGATACGGTCAACCAGGGTTCAAGAACGTTTTGCTTAAGATCGCCCAAAAAGTTCGGTTCTTCGATATATTTTCCGATTCTTACGCGTTCGATTGTCTTACGCGTACGATTAATCGTCCTGTATTTTATCGTAGTGGCGAGAGAATAAAGCCGAACTGCTGCACTCCGGTACCAGTGTCGTTAAAGAATTGAAGCGAGTCTTGGAAAGTAAAACTGTGCTAGCTGTAAGCGAGATTAAAATCTTTCTTACGCGTTCATTAAATTGATTAACGAATCTGTTAAAATTCTTCGATAGGATCGTACAGCACCCGCTAACGAATGCGGTCTCATGTGCGCTCAACAATTTGCAAGATTGTACGAGCCAAAATTCGGTGGTTTCTCCGAAGCACCTAAATTTCCTCAGCCTGTGAATATGAACTTCCTTTTTTACATGTACGCGCGTGATCCGACGTCGCAACTTGGCCGACAATGCTTGGATATGTGCGAGTACACTTTAACGAAGATAGCTTATGGTGGAATCCACGATCACGTGGGTCAAGTAAGGCTCTCCAATGCTGTTATTGTAGAAAGAAAAAAAAAGATACAAAAAGATTAGACACGTCAATCGCAAACTTAAGCAAAAGTTATCCGAAATAGGGTTTCGCAAGGTATTCGGTCGACGAAGAATGGCACGTACCTCATTTCGAAAAGATGCTTTACGATCAAGGTCAATTGTTACAATCTTACACCGACGCGTTTCTAGCTACTAAAGACGCATTCTTCTCCGAGATCATGGATGACATCGTTACGTACGTTTCACGGGATTTGCGACACAAGGTATCGTACATTGACTTATCCCGATTGCCGTAATTATGACGCGCAGAAAGAAGTTGCGTACTGTGGCTCGTTTCGTAGGAAGGCGGTTTCTATAGTGCCGAAGACGCCGATTCGTATCCGACACCGAATGAAAAAGCAAAAAGAGAAGGTGCTTTCTACGTCTGGACACAAGATGAGATCAATAAACTTTTGAATAAAGAAGTTCCTGGGAGGCAAGATATTAAAATGTCGGATGTTTTTTCTCGTCATTACGAGGTGAAGTCAAACGGAAACGTACGAAGGCAACAAGTACGCGAAACATGGCACGATGCGCGAAAACGCGTATGGATCTATCCGTAGGATTCGATCTGTTATTCCAATTAACTCTATGATTTTAGGATCCTCATGGAGAATTAACGACGAAGAACGTATTGATTCAACGCCTACCCATCGAAGATACAGCGAGACATTTTAACATCTCCGACGTAACGGCGAAGGATACGATCAAGGAATCGAAGCGTTTACTCTTCGAAGCTAGATCGAAAAGGCCTAGGCCTAATTTGGATAATAAAATCATAACCGCGTGGAACGGTAAGCACCGGATTTGTCGTAAGGTCGAACTTTGGTGGTGACGCATCTGGCGCGTTTTCGTTGCAGGTTTGATGATAAGTGGCTTGTCGCGCGCAGGAGCCGCGACGGATAACAAGCGTTACGTCGAATTGGCAACAGAC
This sequence comes from Liostenogaster flavolineata, assembly GCA_025433975.1. Taxonomy (NCBI): domain Eukaryota; kingdom Metazoa; phylum Arthropoda; class Insecta; order Hymenoptera; family Vespidae; genus Liostenogaster; species Liostenogaster flavolineata. The sequence goes on along the minus strand of JAITYT010002844.1, from coordinate 33,435 downwards.
GCTGCCAGGTTTGTCGAGCGTTATCTATACGATAAATCGGAACGCGTGTTACTTCGTAACTGTTATTGCGATGACTTAAACGCGATTACGCAGACGTGAGTATACCGCTACGTTTCATCATTCATCTTTTAAACACAGGTAAATGATCCTGTATTCATGTCTGGAACGATTCGTAGGAGCGTGCCAATAAAGGGCTTCCATACCGATTACGCCTTCATGGTGAAGGGCTTGTTAGACTTGTACGAGGCGAGCTTCGATCCGCACTGGCTGGAATTCGCGGAGGAATTACAGGATACTCAGGATAACCTCTTTTGGGACGGAGCGAACGGTGGTTATTTCGCAACGGCGAAGGACGACGCTACGATGATTCTTCGCCTCAAGGACGGTACGGTTTCTTCATCGACTCTATAGATCCGTTAAACATCGTTGACAATTGTTATACGGATCTTGCAAAGTCCGTTATCGCATTTATCACGATCGCTGTCGCAGATCACGATGGAGCGGAACCCTGCAGCAACTCGATCGCGTGCGACAATCTGTTAAAATTGTCAGCCTTCCTAAATCGGAGCGAATTCAAGGACAAAGCCAAGCACCTTCTTGCCTCTTTTCGGGAAATATTAATGAAGATACCTTATTCGATCCCAGAATTGGTTTCCGCGTTGCTTCATTATCACGATGGTACTATGCAAGTACGTATCGCGCTATCTACAATTTCGCCAATGCACTCCGTACTCGTCGAGTCGCAACGTTCGTTCCTTTTTTTCAGATCTATATAATTGGGAAGCGAGACACCAAGGAGACGAAGGACATGATAGAGATCGTACGCAAGCGTCTTATACCGGCGAAGATACTCATCTTCGCCGATCACGAGGAATCCGATAACGTACTGTTCAAAAAGAACGACGTTCTTAGTAAAATGAAATCGCACAACGGCCAGGCAATGGCTTACGTTTGCCGTCATCGCAAATGTTCCTTACCCGTGACAAATCCGGAGGAACTTGCTGCCCTCGTGGACGAAAAATAAGTTAGCTGGAGTTTAAACGATTTCAAGTTAGTAACGATCGAGTAACATTTGGCTATTCCTTTCCGATGCGATAATGTTACGGTTAACGATGCGAAGAAGAATAATTGTATATTTAAATATAATCCTTGTTATCGTAGTCGAACGATGCGTTAGAATCTCGACCGATCCAACATACGATGCGTTTACTAGCCTTCCTGTTGTATCGTATACCATCGTATGTTTAATCCCAAAATAAAGCAGCGGCGTTGCGATGTTACCAACTTTTAGGTCTCTTATCAATGAACCTAACCGACCCAACCGAATCCCGACGCGCGTTCGCAAGCTTCCCGGAAGCGGGACGTTTGTTAACTGCCCCACGATCGGCCTCGACTCAACGTTTTTTTCCAGCGCCTGATCAGGCGTTACCTTATTCGTCGTTGGATTTGTAACGCCTAGAATCTTGGCGTAACGATTTACAGCACGAAATTATGGTAAGAATTCCAGCCAAAAATAGACAAAGCACAGCGGTAGTAGGAGAGGTTTTAGCGCGGAGGACGTTGTAGTTTTAACGCGACGCGTTCTCTCGTCTTTCCGTGCACGATGAGTATTTCGACTCGTCGTCGGAACGACGCGCGATTCCAACGTCGATCTCCATCGAAGATCGGATCTTTCAGGCGAGAGGATACGCATGCCTAGCGCGCGGAGAACTCGGCGAGTAAGAACGAAAGTTTGTCATTAACCCCTTCCAATTTAGCTCGACGAAATCCGAGCCGTAGGGATCAAAGTAAAAAAGAAAAGTGGAAGGGTCGAAATCGGTCACTACTATCGACAGTTTCGTTATCAGATATTCTTCATGACGAGCCCAGACTCGTTGAAGCACGGGAAGGGGTTAACGGATGCAAATTCGACGAAACTCGGAGTCTCTCCTATTTTACACACTTTTCCCCATCGTCTCTCTTCTTTGCAGCAGCGTCCGCGGTGAGGAGCGAACGAAGACGAAAGTACGCGCTGGAGCGGAGAAGAAGGAAGAGAGGAAGAAGGGAAGACGGGAGCAAGAGCGGCAGGAGTAGGAGCAAGAGCTACGGTAGGAGGATTTTCCGATCTCGTGGAAGGGAGGAGGTTGGAGGTCGCGATGTAAACGAGCGACGAATAGACGTAACGCAGAGGTCGCGCATGCGTTCAGCCTACCCGAACGAGGAGGACGTTCGACGTTTTTTCAGTGACCGGTCGACGCTGCGCCGGGTACCGTCGACGCGCACACGTTCCAGGACGCTACCGCGGATCCACGGATGCACGATGCGCTCACCGAGGATGATCGTAATCTCGAACTGTTCGCGATAGACGTCGGGAGGCGGACGGACCAAGCGGAGCCAAGTAATAAAAAATCGGAAACTCGAGGAAGAGAGAAAGGAAGAAACGAAAAAAAGGAACATCGCGCGTACGATAAATAGAGCGAGAGAAGAGGCTAAAAGACCAAAAAAAAAAAAGGCCGAAGGGCTGAAAAAGGGAAAAACGAGCTAGACGTAATCTCGTCAGACGTAGAAGGAAGAGAGCGAGGTGGCCTCGCGGCAGACCGATCTTCGATCTTGCCGTCGACGAGCGAACGACGAGTCTCGTAACAGCTGCTGCTGGCGAGGACTCGGCGCGATCGCGTGCGAGCGCGCGCGCGCGCGCCTACCAACGAAGGGACTCCTGGTACCGGCGGCGTGAACGCGTACCCAGGTCCAACAGAGAGAGCGAGAGAGAGGCCGTATCCAGGTGGAAGGTCGATAAAGCGCAGGGAAATTCTCCGCGGCGTTGATCCGGAACTCGCGATCTCGTCTTCCTTCGAAAGGATCGAGTTGGGAGAGTGGATAGGAGGCTACCGGACGCGAGCGGGAGCCCGGAAGAGGGAGAGAGCCAGGAGGAAGGAAAGGTGAAGGGAGAGAAAAAGGCGCGCGCGCGCTCCCGTCCTCGTCCAGGTGGAGCGCGTGGTTCCGCGATCGTCGCTGTCCGTCGTCACGCGCTCGGATGTTCCGCTTGGCGACGGGGTTGACGCGTCCGTCGGTGGAGTCCCGACGATCGAAGGAAGGATCTTGTTTGTTGCCGATAGCGAGAGCCTCGGGAGGCGGCGCGGGATACGACAGCGGCGCGGCAAACAGATCGGAAGGTAGAAGAAGAAGAAAGAATTCGTGAAAGCTGGCCGGTTGAAGGATTCCCTCGATGTTGTCGTCGCCGTTGCCACCGTCGTCGTCGTCGTCGCCGTCGTCGCCGTCGCCGTCGTCGTCGTCGTCGCAGACGCGATCGTCGCCGACGCCGTCGTCGTCGTCGTCGACGTCGTCGTCGGCGCCGTCGTCATCGGAGACGCGACTGTCGTCACCGACGTCGCAAAGGCGATCGTCGTCGCCGACGTCGCAGACGCCACTGTCGTCACCGACGTCGCAGACGCGGTCGTCGTCGACGCCGTGGTCGTCGTCGTCGCCTCCACCGCTGCCTTCGTCGTTGCCGTCGTCGTCGTCGTCGTCGTCGTCGTCGTCGTCGTCGTCGTCGTCGTCGTCGTCACGGTCGCGGACGCCGTCGTCACCGGCGTCGTCGTCGTCATCGCCGCTGCCACCGCCGCCGCCTTCATCGTCGTTGCCGTCGCCGCTGCTGCCTTCGTCGTCATCCGCGTCGTTGTGGTCGCGGTCGTCGCCTCCGCCTCCCCCGCCGTTGTTTTCGTCTTGGTTGTTGTCGTCGTCGTGGTGGTACTTTCTTTGGTCGTTGGTAGCGTCAACGCGTCCGTTGGTGATCGCGGTCGAAGGATTCAGCGGCAGGAGTCCACGATGAGAGGGAGCGCATGAGAAAGGAGCCATCGTGCGAGATCGTTCGAATCTCGTCTACGACGACGACGACGACGGCAGTAACGATAGTAATAATAATAATACTAACAATAATAACAACAACAATAATAATAATAATAACAGTAGCAACAAGTACGACAACAGCAGCAGCAAAGGTAGTGAAGATAATAACAATAATAATAACGATAATAATAATAATAATTGTAAGGAGAGGAAAAAGAAGAGAGAAAAGAAGAAGAAGAAGAACGACAACGATAAGGATAAGAGTGTCGATAGGGGTTCGAGCGGAAGTTGGTCGGCGCGTTTTCGCATATCGTGTTTCAAGAGGATTATCCTGGTACGCGCCGAGCTCGAAATTATGTCCATGCACTATCCCCAAGGATATCGGTATCGTTCCGCGACGAAGTCAGCCGCGGGGGTCGAGCAGGGCTCGGACAGTGACGTGGCGGAGCTCAGCGACCTCGAGGACGACGAGGACGAAGACGAGGGCGCATCTGGGTACAACGAGCTTGCCAAGGGAAGACGGAGCAGAGTCGGGACAGGTGGCGAGAACGAATCGAACGATCGGGGGAAGGACGATGACGATGACAGGAGGGGGAGGAGAAGGAGGAGTAGGATGTGCGCCGAGGAGGAGGTCGAAAATGTTCGGGAGGAGGAGGAGGAGGAGGAGGAAGAGGATGACGACGAGAACGAAGATGAGGAGGAAGAAGAGGAAGAGGAAGAAGATGAGGAAGAGGAAGATGACGAGGATGACGAGGACGACGAGGACGACGAGGATGACGAGGATGAAGACGAAGATGACGAGGAGGAGGAGGGCGAAGGGGACGAGTTACCTTATCCAGGATTCGTCGCCGTTGCCTTGCGGTACCTCGATCAGAGCACACGACCGCGCAACTGGTGTCTCGCGCTCATCACCAATCCATATCCTTTCGGATGCCGCCAAAGGAACTGTTGCTTTACCTTTTTTTTCCACGTTCTCTCGCGTCCCGCTAGGTACGTAGACCGTAGATCTTTTCCTCCGTATCGATAGGATTTTCCAACAGATTCGCTTCGTCGAATCGTCGTACGATTCGAGTTTGAAACGTTGCGAATTACGAGTAAACGCGTAATCGTCCGTCTATGGTAGCGGGCAAACGTTTTCTAGTAAGTGGCTCGTGGCATTCGGCGTCTCCCGTTTTTATCTCATGGAAGCTTCGTAGGGCGATATTTGAATGATGCATTTTAAAACAGCGAAAGAGTGGTTCTTTCTCTCGACGGAGAAACGTTCGCCGTTAGATTTCCAACGAGGGCCAATTGCCTCGTCGAAATCTTCTTTTCTCTTTCGCTCGCTTCGCAGGATCGATCGCGCCGAGAGAGAAATTCGAACGCGTTGGAAGTACGGACGTTTCGCTTATGGTTTTCGACGCTGCGCGAATCCGAGACTCCAAACGCTTCGCGAAACCTTACGATTCGAGGCGCATCGAACGCTTCTGTTTAATTTTGTATTTGCAAAGGTATATCGAAGCTTCGCGGAAATCTTCGTTAAAAATATATTCTCCCCTCGAGGAAGATTGCGACTTTATACCGAAAAGAAAGACTCTTCGCGAACGCGCGAGAATACGATCGTGATTCTCGAGAAAAAAAGGAGAAGAGGACAAAAATACGAAGAACAACAATAACGCGTCGAGACGCGATCGCGATTTTGAAACGTTAAAAGTTGCGTATGAAATGAGCGAAGAAGAAAATCGGTCGGTCGAAATGGAATTCTTTATCGAGCTTCGCTAGACCGTTGGTAGCATCGGTCGATAGATAAATATCGAAGTAATGGCGCGACACGACTCCAAGGAGAGGAAAATTGCGTTAGCTCGTGGCGTTGCGAAGTACGCGCGGAGGAAGTCGAGAGGCGAGTAGGTGGCGAGTTTCTTGGTAGAGAGGCTCGACGCGGCCTCTGAAAGCGCCTTAAATAGGTCATTGATTGACCTATCCCCAGGCGAACCCTGCCGCGCGCCGTTGATTATCGCCTTCCACTGTTGCTCCATTCTTCCATTTGGCCGTTCAGCCGCTTCTCCAACCTCCGTCGCTTCCGTTTTTCCCCATCCAGCCCCAGTCGTTCTTCCCTACCTTTCGTCCATGTGCTCGTGACCTCGAATCCAGTCCGTGTTCGCGTTCGACCACGCGGAAACTTCCACGTTCGCGATCTTCGTTTGTTAACTCCGTGCTCGTACGCGCAACGATCGGCCTTGCTTCTCACCTACGCGCGCGTTGCTTTCTTTGGTCGCTCGGCTGGTCGCTGGCCAGCCTGTTTTCCTGCCGTCCTGTCTGCTCTCAACCGTATACGTGTCGATTTGTCCGGGAAATTGGCACTGCAGGCGGAACGAACGCACGTGCCTCGCGGACAAAGTTTAGTCGGCTCTAGGATCGGAGCAACAAGCATCACCGGTAGAAAGATCTCCATTGTACCGGTGGACAATGGACGACTGCAACTATCGCGAATACGGGCGAAGCATTTCGCGATTCGCCGCGTCTTTTATTCCTCATTCGATTCACCGCTGTCTTCGTTTGCTCTCCTCTTTTTCGCCTTGCGGACCGTTCTTTCTTATCCGCGTATTCGCTTCGATTTGTCCAACTCTCTGGTCTTTATCGATCATCATCCCCCTCTACTCCTCCTCCTCCTCCTCCTCCTACTCGTTCTATGGTTTTTGGCCTCCGCCGTTCCAACGTTTTCTCCAGCTTCCTCCCTTCCTCTCGCCAGCCTTCCTTTTTCCCCCCTATCGCTTTCGGTATCGATCAAACGGCGAAGCGAGCGGCGCCGAAGCGATTATAAAATCGAAGAAAAATAATCGAGTTCTCCGGGAGAGTTCCTTCCCCTCGGGTCTCTCCTCTTCGTCCCTTTGCGCGAGCCGCATCGAGATGCAATCTTGCGCGACCTCGGATGCCGCCGGAAGCGGCAGTCGATCGAAACAATTTGCTCGGCCACTTCGACCGGCTGATTGTCTATTAAGCGTCGCGTAAATGAGTGGCGGCGCGTCAATCGGGGGATAAACGGGTACGCCGCTGTGTTTCGCGACGACGACGACGACGACCGAATCGTGAAGGATCGACCGTTTGTCCCCTCGTATCTTCAATTTCAATGGTTTTAATGAAACCGTCCAGCGCCCTTTCGTTTCGAGGCGATGGAGGTATTGGCGCGAGGTTTTTTGCTCCTCCGCTCGTCCCCTTTCTCCGGAGCTAGAGACAAACGAGAAGTAATTAAAAGATCGCTGCTCGCGTGAATAAAACATAAGCGCGACGCGGTTACGTAGACGCTGGAACTCGGCCGATATTGAGTTTTAGGGACAGCGGGAGAGCGCGACAAAAAATGACAAGACGGAATTCACCGACGAGGAGTTCGCAACGTCGTCGTGGAACGCGCCTTTCCGTCGGTTTCGTTAAAACTCGATCGATCGGTGTCGAGATAACGAGCAAAGTCCGCGTATTTTTCTTTCCTCGAACGTGTAAACGTCGGATTTTTAAGGAAATGTATTGGCTTGGCAACTGAACGATTGCGGATTTTCATTGGGAGACGGGAAAAAATTCAAAACTTTTGCTTAAAAATATAACTTCATTCGATTAGGTATTGTCCGTTCTTGTCGATGACCTTCTGCCGTCTTTCAGGCAGTGTCGTAATCCCATGTTCGTAAAACTTGTGATTTTTGTCAGCAAAAAGCCGAATAAATCTTCTTCGTCGACAGTGTGACTATAAACGAGATTACTCGAAAAACAAAAGCAATTCTTTACGCGCGTAAAGAAAATCCGACATTTCATACGCACCGACCTAACAGATAAATATTTTCAACCGCGGAAAATCGAGTCTTTCGCATCCCTGCGCGCAGTTTCCGCCACGCTCGCCTCTTTTTAAACAGCTTTTTATAGATTCCACATCGGCCCGCGCACAAGGCGAACGAAAAGCCGTCGTCGCGTTTTCGGCAACGAAGACAGAAACGAAAGCCGGCAGAGAAAGAGCGGTCGAGGGCAAAGCGAGAAAGAGTTGGAAACCGCGCAAAAAGCTCGAAAATGCATTTGTCCCGCGACCTTTCCTTCCCTAGATAAAAGGTACGGCCGAACTTACTCGGGTTACTTCGTTTTTTCCTACACGTAGACGCGAAAAGGTGACGCGAGCGCGAGCGCTCGTATTCGTCCTTTTGGTTTTTCTTTTTTTTTCCTCACGGAAATTCGCGTTGGCCTTAAATCGCTCGTTCGAGACGAACGCAATTTCGACGTTAAAATCGCGAAGCTACCGAAACGCTCGGACGCTCGAAGGTAGGAGAAACGTTGCCTATTTCCGTGCCAACGGAAAAGGATGGAAGCGCCGCGCGGTTCGGCCAGGAAGAACGAAGCGAAACGGAACTGCGAGCAGATATAGAAAATGACGTTACGTTTGATACTCGACGTCAACGACGTACGGATCGAGAGCCTTCCCTTCCCTTTTTTCTCCCCTTCACCCTCGTCGTTCGATTCTTCCTTTCTTCCCTTCCTTTTTCTTCCTCGTTGCGTTCTCATCTCGCGGCGCGTCACTATCTCGCATTAATAATTGTGCCGTGGTGCACTGGACGCCGCCAGAATTTTTAAAAACTGGGTCAAATGAAACTTTCAGCCCGACGATACGTATATTAAATTTCTAACGCGCGCGGCATTGGTTTTCAATTTTCTCTTTCCCCTCCTCTCTCACTCTCTCTTTTTCTTTCTCTCCCGTTCAAAGGATCCACAAGTGTCCGTGTATGCGTGCGTGCATACGAATTATCGATTCGTCGTTATTTTCGTCGTAGAGAGAAATTCCGTTTCGAGAGAAAGGTTGTCCTTCGAAGTGGTCGCTTCGCGAGAAAATGTCGTTCCTCTCTTCTCGCTTGCCATTTCCGGAAGTATCTCGAGCGGTGCCTCGGCAACGATAGATCCGATGCATCCGAAACGACGCAACGAACGAATCCGTCGTTGCGAACCGGTTCGTTTTAAGGGTGTCTTCCTTTGAGACGCCATTTTCCTCTTTAAAGTTCGGTTCCTCTAGTATCCTTTAGCCCCTTTGGTTCTCCCCGAGCGAAAGATTTTTACGCGAAAGTCCGGTCTTTCGAGTGTATTCGCTTCTTGAAATCTGCTTCAAACGCGTCTTCCATTTCTCGGCCGTTCGAGCGGTTGCCTCTCATCGGAAAATTCGTTTTTGTGTCGCGTTCCTCTCGAAATCGTTGGCGAATAAAATAGGAAGCAAAGAGCGCGCCTTCGTATCAATGAAAAGCGGAGTGTCACGAGATCGAACACCAATTAACTCGTTCCATCGCGCAACGAGTATCGATGCATTTATTTAATGATATAATTTACGACAGAGGCTCTCGCGTGATTTCGGTCACGCTCAAGCTGGAAAATTACGCTCGAACGGCATTGTGAAAGCGAAGGAAGAAAAATCTCAATTCCGCGAACTTCCTCGCATAATGGAATTTCATTCGCGTTTCGCGTCACCGACGTTCCTCCTTTTCTCACGATTTTCCCAGCTCCTCTAACCTTCGCGCGCGTCGCTTCTAGTTCTCGATTCCGTCATGGTGTCGAACTGGCTGGAGGCTGGGTAGCGTGGATCTCTGTACGGAGCTACGGGAGCGCGAGGGGCGAGCGGGGGGTCTCTCGCTATTTCAAAGGCGATATAAGAGATTTCGGGCGGCGCGATTCGGGTCTCCAGGCTCGGTGGCAGCGTGTACCGTCGGATCGATCGTTCGTATCAGCCAGCCGCCCTGCCTTCGATTCCTGAGAGCGCGTCCCCTCCTCGCCCCTTTGCTCCATGTTTCCCGTTAAACGTTACCCAAGGCTTCTTTCGTTCTCTCCTCCGCCCTCGTCACGCTTCCACGTTTACCCGGAAAAACCGTGAGCGTCGTTTCGATTTGGCTCGTTCCTCCGGTCATTCGTCCTTTTTTCTTTCGATGGACGTTCCGATTTCGCTTCTCTTTCGAAATTCCACATTTCATACGCACCAACGTAATATTAGGTTAGGGAAAAAGAAATCAATTATTTTTACCATCGGTGTAGAACTTCTGAGGTTTTCTTGGCGATAAATGGAGACAGGTGATTTTCGCAGTCTTCTTTTGACCTCAATTTTAAACCATTAAGGAAATTATGCAGAAACCGAAACAAATGGTAATCCGAGGATGCTAAATCCGGACTATACGGCATCAAAAATTCCCAGCCGAGCTCTCTCAGTTTTTGCCGGACCGTCAAAAATGTATGTGGCCTGGCGTTATCATGGCGAAAGACGATTCCCTTTCTGTTGGCCAATTCTGGCCGTTTTTACTCGAACGCTTGCTTCGATCGTTTTAGTCGTTGACAGTAGAGACTCGAATCAATCGTTTTACCAGGGACAAGACTTCGTAATACACGATTCCCTTCCAATAACATCAAATACTCAGCATTACCTTATTTGGCGTCAATCCGGACTTTGCAGTCGTTCTCCATTTTTCCATTTTTCGTCACCCGTGATCAATCTGGTAAAAAATGGCTCGATTTCGTTTCGTTTCTTCGATCTTTCGCATATCGAAACACGGTCCAACACATTTTTCGTCGTGAGTTCGCGTGGCACCCAAACGTCGAGCTTTTTTTCGTATACAGCTTCTCGCAAATGGTTTAAAACTGTTTTATGGTCGACCTTTAGCTCCTGGGCCGGTCAACTTCCATCATTTCTGTGATTTTATCGACATTTTCGACGACGGGCCTACTTGTGCGAGGTACATCTTTAACATGAAATATACCTAAACGGAATCGACGAAACCAAAATTGCACGTAATTGACTGTTACAGTATCGGAACCATAAACACCATTCACCATTTTTAACACCCTGTAACTCACAACTGAATGGATTAAACAAAAAACAGCGAAAGAATCTTTTTAGTGCGAAATGTCAGCACTATTTTATTTGATTAAAAGGAGCATAAATCTGAAATCGTTCGATCGATACTTTACGAGATATCGATCACTACAGCTATCTATCGAAAAAATAATGGATTTTATTTTCCTCGGTCCAATATTTCCTGGCGATCGATTCGAAAGTCTGGATGTTCGGATCGTAAAACGTTCTAACGGCGGAACGATTGAAATAACAGGCGTTCGAACAACGACACGGTATCGCCTTGCGTTTCACGAGGTACTCGAATCGACGTTCTTATTTAATCTCCGTCTTATTCCGACGAAGTTATCGACGATCGAAGGAGAATTATTCCTCGTTTCTAGAATCGAAGAGGAGCAATGAAATTTTAACGACGTTCTCAACGTCTCTCGACACGTTTACTCTTACTACTGGATACGTCGAGCTCGCGACTACAGTAGCGACTGTCGTTACGGTAAGACGGAAAGTGATGACGGAAAAGAACGTAACGCCTACCATAAAAATGATAAGAGACGTCGACTACGGCGCGTACGATGCCTCTTCGATTTATCGACGCTCCCCTTGACGCGGAATTTCTTCCTTGGTTTCGTTACGACGCCATCATTGGATAAAATCTCTGTATCGTCGTTCCGCCGCCTTTGCAAGGAGCTTTGGATCCCGACGATCCACGGATTCGCGTGCTCGGAAGTCGTGAATTCGCTCGTGCTCTCGAGCACCTCGAAGGTGGGCGTTCTCCTACGCGCCTCTTAATCACTGTCTTTCCTATTTCAATCCTTGCTCGGTCGTTCAGCCGGTAGTTATTAATGGAAGCCGCGCGACACGTACGAGAGCCGCTCTTGCGTCCAAACCGCCCCCGCGTACGCTCACCGTCCACCGTATCAGCCCTATCGACCCTTCTTACCCTCCTCCGATCTGCCTCTAAACATCGTTCAACGAATAATTAATATTTCCTGAAATATTATCCGGTCGGCGTACGTACGTCGTCGAAATCCGCGTTGGAAGTCGTTGAACGAGTGCCCTTTGGTCGTATCGCGCCTCGCGTACGCGTATGTCGTGTTCTCACACGTACGCGTCCAAGGTGCGGGTCTTCTTCTTTATCCGTCATTAATTACGGTTAGCGGCTGCTACGAGTTCGTCGTCGAAGGAACGGCGAAACGTCGGTTAACGCGCTCACGCCTGGCGATGCGATTAATTTTTCTCTCCGATGAGTGGCTGTGCCAAGAGCGCTTCGCTCCTTACTAAAGCGAACGATTTTTATTGTTTTTATCTTAAATTACGTGGATATTTTTTCTAGTTAGCACACGAATTAAATTATCGCGATACGCCTTGCTCGATGGAACGTTCGAGCGCGAGCCACCGGTGCTACGCATCGGCGTGAACGCGTTAAACGCACGTATACGAGTAAACTTGTATCGTGTCTATCCGAATTTGCCGAAACGCGCGGCAATATCGTGTTTTTATTTTACAAGGGCGCCGCGCGACGCGCTACGTCACTGGTAAACAGTTCTCGA
>JAITYT010002844.1:9906-20798 GCA_025433975.1 Liostenogaster flavolineata | reverse complement strand
AATTCGAGCTCCATTGTTTTTACTCTGTGACTCGAAAAAAACTCCCACGCTTCGGCGATCGTAACAAATACGAATAGCTTTATGTATTTTATTACGAGGACGTTCAGCGTTCCTCGGAATATCGTAAGAATATTAGTCGTAAGATAAATGGAAAAGTCGCGAACCGATGACGAAATGAAATCGTAAATAAATTAAATTGTTGATGCGACTTCTAAGCGCGAGCCATGTTTACGCGTACGGTGATACACGGCGGCGCGAAGGTGTTAAAATAATTCTTCTTGAATAGTTTCACGTTCCTCTATCTCGACCTTTTATTTTCTCGTTTACTCGATTCGATAGCACTTCTTTTATTTATTTATGTATTGATTTTTTTAAAGTTAGAGCGATAACGTTGCATTACTGTTCGAAGCCGACATTACTCTTCCTCGAATATTTACTTGTATTTATTTATTTTCCTGAAATATTTATTTTCATTCTTTTCCGAATTTCCTTTGCGGTGAATAATGTAAAAGACGCTTCGCTCGCTGCTACGTTCTCTTTCCTTTTGCTTTCCGGCTCGTTTCTCCTTTCCTTTGAACGCGACATATTCGATCGACGCTTCTATCTAATATTTCGAAAAATTACGAATCATACGTTTTAACGATCTTCTCACGTAGTCAATCATGCCTCGGATTATTCGATATCGAGCTCCGACCTCGATCGAGGAATCGAAGCGGATGAAAAGGAGGAAATGCTGCGTCGTTTGACCTTAAAACCGCGAAGGGACGTTACGTCTGCGTTTAAAATGTCGCTTTAACGAGTCGCGTCATTACCGCAGCATAATTTTCAAAGTCGATCGCTTTTAATCGCGTCATTCTTCCCCCTAATCGCACGCAATTCCTTCCGTTACTTAACGATCTCCCGTTGTCGTCATTCTCGACATACACCGTTCCTTCGGAGCGTCATAATTCGCGATCGCGTCTTTCTCCCGGGAAAAAGAAAAATGACAAAGGTGAGGCGCTTCTTCCACGATGGAAGAAAATAGAAAGGATCGCTCGAGATGGAGTTCGACGTTGGAAATAAAGAACGAAATGCCGATCGAGAAGGAAAGAAGAAATCCGACGAGGTGGCACGTGCTGTAATTCTACGAGGAAAGAAAAATAAAAAATTCGCGAAGCAAGGAGAAGAGAGAAATCGACTCGACGAGCGAAGTGGCCGTTCTTTCGACGAAACCTCGTAAGGGTTAACGAATCGTTAATCATCCTGCTAAATGGACCGTTGAAAGCTTAATAAATATTCTTCGTCGACGTATGGTGAGAGCGGGCGAACTTTTCTAGTCGACTCGTAAGTTTCGCGTAGTTCGTTGCTCTTTGGAGAGACGCAGAGTCACGAAGAAACACGGCCGATGCCCGTTATAACTTACCGTTTGTACCGTGTATTACGATAAGAAAAAGAAAAAAAAAATTCGATCGTTAGCTCGCGGAATCGTTCTTTTTTTTGGAAATGAGATTTCACGAAACGTAGAAAGGTTTCACGTAGATTTCACGTTCGATCGAAGACGCAAGAACATCCCTGCGAACAATGAAAAAGATAGATGAAATTATTCCGCGCTTTTAAACAGCGTCGTTTCGAACGAAATTGGATCGACTTTGCCTCTTCCATCGAGATCATCGTGAGTCGAAATCGGCCGTTCTCGGTTTTTGTATTTCGCGTTCCGTGAAATCTTCCGTAGTTGAGACTTCGAAACGCGTGAAATTCGCATGACATTCCGCTTTCACGCAAATGTTACAATTAGGCACGTGCATTTTTTTGCGGATACTTCGTATAGATGTATTCCGCTCAATCTAAGTCTCGCATCCTTTCCTCGTAAGATCGATCAGTCGGCGTAACAATCGAATACCGGAGACGGTGAAACGCGCCAGGAACGTTTCGGTGGCACTCCAACAGGTGATCGCTTTTACCTCGGTCCAAGGTGAATCCAAGAGATACGCCGCGTCGAATCGTACGCCGATTTTTCACGCGACGCGTTAACGGAACGTAATTTCAAGTACGAAAATTTACAGAATTGTATCGCTAATATTTTATCAACGGCGAGCTATCGAAAGATCGCATTTTTCTATTCCGAAATTATTTTAGGAATTAAACTTTAGGAAGGGAGACGAATTTGCGCGAAGGGAAATATTTCTCGAAATTGACAATTATTGTAAACAGTCGCGGCACGGACGACGAGCTATCGAAAAATCGCATTTTTCTATTCCGAAATTATTTTAGGGATTAAAGTTTAGGAAGGGAGACGAATTTGCGCGAAAGGAAATATTTCTCGAAATTGACAATTATTGTAAACAGTCGCGGCGCGGAACGACGGGTTGCGACGTACGAGGCTCCATTTAATCGCGCAGCCGTCAATCGCCATACCTCCGCGACCCTTCGTATACACGCGTATTCTCGCATCCGTGCGTTTAATATTTCACCGTTTAGTCAATTTTATAGCGCGCGCGCTTTGTCGCGAGCGTTTCAAAGGCTACGAAAATCCCAACGAAAAAAGGCAATACGATATCAATTTTCCCCGTCGACTGTCGAAAGCAAAATGCAAAAGAGCAAAATGGCTTCTAACGCGGCACGAGAAAATATCGTCGAATGCCTCGACGCGCGTCTCCGTAATCCGCGAACGTCCAAAATTATGGATCCTCGAGGGGAAGTAGACGTCTTCCAAATTCTTTCGTGACCCAGAAAAATTGGAAATCTCGTACGTACCGACCCAAATGACGTCGATGTTTGCGCGTCGACGGTCGCAGTCGATTTATCAAACGCCATTAAGAGGAATATACGGAGGGAGGTTTTCGCGTATCGACTCTTTTCACGTCGTCCTTGCGAGGAAAGTCGAAAAGAGGAGCTTGGCTCGCGCGACGTCGGGGAACTCGCGAAGGGCCAAGATCCGCTGGACGATCGATGATACAGGAGAGGGGAGGGGAGAAACGAAGACGTTCAACGTTAAATTCGAGTAAGATTATGCCCCGACCTTGAGGAAGCAAGGCCTCTTAGCGTATACGGATCTTTCCGAGCAAAATCTCTCCTTCCTTCTTTATCTCCGTTTCTCTCGAATCGTTTACCAAAGTGGAGCAGCGACGTGAACACGCAATGCGGATCCTCGATGCATCTTGAATGAACGTCGACGACGATGACGAGAGTATCCACCGGTTCTGCCACGAGAGAACGACGAACGCAGCTAGGGCGATTTCGGAATGTTGCGCATCGTTAGCGCGGCTTGCGTACGTAACGAAACTATTGGCAACGACGTAGCGAACTTGGAAGGTTATTTAAATTGCCAAGTTGCCTCGGAGAATCAAACGCTCTTTTCTCCTTTCGATTAAATCGATCGTTCGAATGTCGCGTGGGTACGCCCCTACGGCTGGACAATTACGCTTTACACGACGTTCTTTAGGTATCGATGTAGAATTCGATGAAATATTCGACGAAAATGACCCGTTTAACGAGGAGGAAAACGATCGGTCGAGTGTCGGAAACGGGTCTGGGAAGTGGTTAATAAAAATCTTTGGGTCGAGGCCAAACGGCTGGATTAACTCGAACGACGCCGAGTCTAGCGTTACACGCGTAATCCAATCGTCCTTCGGCCCTTGGAGATATCATCGTTCGAGGGATCCACCCTCGCTCCATTGTTATCCGAGGCTACGAGCGTCCGTTAACAATAAGAAGGCCAGGCGATGGAGGACCCTTAAGGGTCGAGATACGTCCAGAGCAAATTAGAGATCGACGAGAGGCGTCTTTTTCTTCTTCCGCGACGGCGAAATATCGCTATCACGGGATCACTGTGATGCGCAGTCAGGATCCGGAACGGTGCTGCGAGAAGTGGGTAGGACGAGAAGGCGAAGGCGGAAGAAGGGAGGGAGACAGGAAGGATACGCGGTCAGGATCCGAAGCGGCGGTGGTCGGCAAAGGGCGAAGGGACGCGCGTAGGGTCGAGGGAAGAAGTTGACACGGCTAAGGGCGAAGAGAGCATCCAGAGAAAAACAAGACGGAGGATCGAAGGAAGGGAAAAAAAGGAGGAAGGAAAGAAAGAGTCGGAGGGTGCGAAGAGGAGAGAAGTCATTCGATTTTGCGCAGGCCCGACCTCGCGACACGGAGGACGACGACGCGACGACAACGATTACTTCGTCACGCGTGGCGGTTCTCGCGACGGTGACGTCATCGTCTTATTATTATTACATCGGAGGGACGGCGCCTGTAGGCGCGCATAGGCGCACGCGAGCGCGTACGCCGGGTCATCGTCGCACAGGCGCTCGATAGCTGCGCTAAGGAAGGGTGGATCGAACACGAGGACGACCAGCTTCGATCGTCTCGATCCCTCCTGTCGCTTTTATCCGTATCAAACGGTGACGCGTCGAGATATTTGAGAGAGAGAGAGAGAGAGAAGCAGGCAAAGGGACGGTGGAAGGAGGCTGGTGAAAGAGGGAGGAAGAGAGAGCGCCCCAGCCGCGGCGGCTAGCCGTTTATTGATCGGACACGCTCCGCACGTTTGCGGAAAGTAGATAACGCAGGGAAGTTTCTCGCTGTCCGGCTATCCGCCCCAGCCACCGGCGACGCCGAGGCCGACGCCGACGCCGACGCCGCCGTCTATCGCCGGCCTACCTTTCGACTTATTCGCGCTCGATGGACGCGGTACAACAGCTGGATCGACGTGTTCTTCGACCGGGATGCGACCCTCTCCCTCCGTCGCGTCCCGCTCGCCCTCTTCCTTCTACCTACCCGTTTGATCCGAGCCGTGGAGGACGAGGAGGACGAGGAGGGAAGAAAACGAGGGTCGAGAAAGAGCGAAAAGGAACGACGAATACGCGAGTCGTGCCACTGGGTATCAAAGGCAGTCGGTCGTTTCTGTCTATCGTGCGTAACGCGCGTATCGCTTCGAACTTCTCGATTCGAGGATCGAGTTATCGAGTCGATTCCTAGAGGATTCGTCCGTCGGAAATTCTCTTCTCTTTTCCGAAAGTTTTTCGGACGTTCTCTGATTTATCGAATCGAATCGAGAGCGGGAGATCTCTCCTACGTCATTGGTACTGTTTCTCGAGAAGAATAATTGGTTAGTTAGTTTGGGAAGAATCTCGAGAAGGAATCGGGGGAGGAGAACGTACCGGTTCGTTCGTGTCGTTCGATGCTCGAAACGAACGACGTATTTTTCCGTTTTGTTTTCGCTGCTTAGGATTCGTTCTCGGCTTTTCTCTCTCTCTTTTAATTTCGAACTATTCGAACGTCGAAGTATTTTAACATCGCGTTAATTACATTTTTGAAAAAGTGCCTGGTCCTTTCAGGCACGCTGCTAGCTCGTCACTTCGGAATTTTTTTAAAGTTCCGATTATTATTCCTTCGCTTTTTCACGACTCTCTTGGAATCTCTCCTCGATAGGAAACTACGGGGAACGACAAACGAACGTACTCGCTTTATGTGTATGCGTATGTATATATATATATATATTTATAAGTCGCCGCTGTGCTTCACCGCGAAGAATCCCATCGATTCGATCGCGAAGGGCGGAAGACATTACGGTGATTCTGTTCCATTCGCTTTCAATTCCTCGTGAAATTTCAGTACGCGCGCGCTATTCTCGTCCAACAGGTAGCGACAGACCCGGACGCAAATAAAACGATCTCTCTTTCTCCGTAGCCGCCTCCACCTTAATCTCGTCTCTTCCCGAAATATCGCGTTACTCTTCTTTGCATTTGTAATTTCCCTCCTCGAGTTTCGTCTCTCTCGTACCGCGATCCTCCAACGTTAGTTTCTATCCTCGATCCTGTACGAATTCCATCCGTATTCTTGTAAAGAGCAACGTAGGATTAGGATCGTCGGGAATCCCGTCATCGTTTTTCCTCTTTTTTCCAAAAAATTTTAAAAGAGGCGAACAAACGCCACGCGTACGCGATCTTTCGTCGTCGCTCTCTCTCTCTCTCTCTCTTCGTACACATTATTCTCTTTCTTTCCCTCTTTTACGATCTTTGTCGATCTCTCTTCGTCGTTCTTTTCTCTCCGTCTATCTCTCTTAAATCTTCATATTTTTCGTTTTTTTTTGTATCTACGCCTCGCAGTCTCCTCGTTTTTGCGTACGCGCGTATTCGCGTCTTCTCCCTCGTCTTCGTCCGTCGACCGAAATCGATCGATCGACGTGGTTCGATTCGCGGAGAAGAAGGAGCGTGCGAATCCGCGCGTGTTTTGGGAACTCGATCACGAGCATATTTAACGCGCGTCCTTGCCAACCGCTACGTAGCAGACTTTTCCTCGCGGAAGCGTTCGGCCTCTCGGCTTTTCGCGTACCGAAGCGAGGCGTTTATTTATAAATCGATCGTGCTTCATCATTTTTTTCGCGAGTCTCCGAAGCGATCTCGCGCCGTTGTTCGATCGAACAACGTTATCGCGTTAAATTCGCATCGGTCGTTCGAACGACGAAAAGATCGAGACAATGCAGAGCGCTAAATTCACCATGAATCGCTTCGACGACTCGTTATATGCGATCACGCGATATTTCGCGAGTCACGTACCGTTCGAATAAGGCGGTAACGATGAACGATTATAACTCGCGCTCGTCGAAATTTCGCCGAGGTTCAGCTAGGAAATGCGTTGTCGAAGGAATCGTGAAATAATATTTCAGAATATATAACTTATATATATATATATAAAACTATATAAATTATTATATATAATATATATATATATTATATATATATATATAAAGCTTATAATATAGAACTTAAAAAGTTCGGTCAAATAATTTCGTCTCGAATTTGAAATTGACCCTTTCGAACGTTGCATTTCTACGTATGTACTCGATATATGCGTAAAGAGGTGGTTAGTAACGATGGAAATTATATTGTTCAATAAATATCAATAATTCCAAATGGACAGAATATTTGCTCGACTCGTGCTCTTGACTTCCAAAAAAATGTCTCGCGTAAAGAGAAACGCTCGTTCTTCGAAATTGTAATATAAAGTCGTGGTCGTCGCTAACTTCGCGTTAAACGGTTCGAGCGAGCCAGGATGCGTGATTCATCCGCCACAGATTCGATCTCTCCCACTTTGGAAACAAGAAAATATTTCTCGTAATCGTAACTTTCCTCGCGGGACGGGCAGCGGACGACGACGACGAATCGTGTTATCCTGACCGATGGAAAACAGGAAAAGACCTTCCAAAAGATTCCGTTGGTGTCTGCACTGCATGTGTACGTGGATTTCGCTCTTGTACGAGGCTCGGTAAGAACGAGTCGATCGTACGCGTTTTTACGATTCGTCGATCCTACGGACGCTTCCGTGCGCGAGAGATTTACACCTTGGGTTAAACGAAACTACGAAAATATCCTCTTGCGTAATAAACGTTTAAATATTAGGTTGATACGTATGAAATGTCGGATTTTCTTTAGAAGCGACGTTCATCTCCCACTTTTCGTCACGCTTTTGTTTTCGGCATAACCTCGTTTTATAGTCGCATTGTCCATCGCCAGAGTCGCGTTTCAACGCAGAAGATTTTTTCAAAAGCGTTCCATCTTGTTATTTGTTTTGAATTATACCTCTCCGCGACAACGCTCGGCCGCATACGTCGTACGAAACGAATGCGAGATTAAATGAATTAAAATACGAAATTTCGCAGTATCCAGCTTATTCACCGGATCTTTCGCCAACCGACTTTCATTTCTTGAAACAGTTTCTACGGGCTAAACGGTACGAAAACGAAGAGAGTCTGAAAAATTCCATATCAAAATTTATCGATTCTAAAGATCGGAATTTCTTTAAGAGACAAGCATCCATGCGTTAAAATCTCATTTAGATAAGTGTATCGAATCGAAGTGAGTATATTTTGATTGGATAGAAAATATTTGAAAATTTTGAAAAAAGATACGCAGTTTTATTTATTCGTTTAAAAATCTGACATTCTATACGAACCAACTTAATAGATACAAAGAGTGTCTTTATTCGAAGAATTTCGACGAGACATTCGCCATCGGTTTGGAATTAGGTCTAGAAAATATTCTGGTGGCGTTGGTGGCGGGATGAAACGTTAATCACCACGAGAGACGCGCGGCTGGTTTCGTCCTAATGCTCGTGACGCGTGTGCGTGCGAATCGAACCGCTGTGATGGCAATGCGAGTTCGTCGGGGCGAGATTGGCCGTGGATATGTACCATGATGGTTTACGCGTGTAAACACGATCGCGTAATTGGTCCGCATTGTGGTAACAATGACGACGACGACGACGATGGCAAACAGCGAGCGGAACGGTAGCAAGAACAACGGCAAGAACGAGCGCGCGGATACGCGACGAGCCAATCAGTCGCTTTGAGGACAGGCCGCGTAATTGGAGGGCGACGAAACGATCGATCCAAACGACGGACCTTTTTTTTCCATCGAGAGAAAACGACGGACACACGTTTGCCCCAGGCGACGGCGATCGTCGGCTTTGGACTTGGATCGTGGGGTCGATTCAATTTCTAGATTCGATTGAAAGATTTCGACGACGATTCCTCGTCGAACGAAAACGTTTACGAAGTTTCGCGCCTCCGTTTTTAGCCTTTTCGCCTTTGGCTTCGACGAGAGTCTCGGTCGTTCGATTTTCTTTTCGTCCGATCCGATCGATCGAAGATTATCGATCGTTACAACGTTTTCATCTTTCGTTCGTTACGTAAGAACTTGGAACTCGTCGCTCGGAATCTCAGAGTTTCTACGTAAATGCAAGCCGCGTTTTAGCGAGAGAAAGGAGCGAATAATTGGAAGAGAAGCGAATGGCGACAGCAGGTTACAGCGCGACGCTCGTGGTATACCTTCGCAGCTTCCGAATAATTACAGTTCGCCCTTCTGGCAAACATTCACGCATTCGAGGCCAACCCTTTTTAATCGGCGACTTTTCTTGGACCGCCGTAGCGCGTCATCCGACCTATATTACCGGCGATTTCTTCTTTTTAGAAATATTTCGTACGCTCTCTGCGAGCTCCCGTCCCTCGTTACGAATTCGATCGTTCGTTCCTTCGAGAGCGCGCAAAAAATCCGTCCAAGTTCGATGGATTAGAAGAACGCTAGAGACGTACGCGCGCCGCCTTTTCTCGGTATTTATAGCATCCAAGACAGTCGATATCGGAGTTCCATTAACGATTTGCATACCGATATCGACGCGTCACGATACTCGAACGGTGTTATTTTCATTTACGTTTCCCCTTCCGTTCCGATTCGACGAGGCTCCGAGGGACGAGCGGAGGATCAAGGAAGAGGATCTCTCGAGGAAGATTCGTGGACGGGCCGAGTTTTATTAATGGCTCGATACGTTTCAAGATCCGCGTTATATCCTCCGTCGACGTAAGACGCCATTCTCCTCGAAAAGAATGAAAATAGCCAGACGTAATTAAAGAACGTTCAGCCGATTATAAATCGTTCCAAATGTTTCCAAATATATCTCGAATCGTCTTCGACGTTTTTATCGTCACGAACATTTTATAGGAATACATATTTATTATATTTATATATATTATATATTATTTATATGTTATTTTCAGAGGAACAATTGCTTTCACTGCTCTTCTTTCCTAATTTATCAGATCGCTTTTTGGTTAAAATCTACTAAAATTAGTAGAAGCCGCGTGACACTCGCCGGCACGAATCTAACGGCGATACGATGAATTTGCGCCCGGCAAAGCGTTAGGCACGTCGTCGATCACGCTCGACGTTGTTACCAATCCGACTTAGGAGCGACAAGGCGTCTTGTTCGCTTAGATGGACGTTCGTGCGCGTTATTAAACCGTTTTACGTTCGTACGGGCGCGAACGAGCGAGTAATTGGTCGCGCGATAAGACCCGTGACCGTCGTCGTGACGGAAGATCGATGCGGTGACTCGAGCCTGGGCGACCGGTGCCCCGCGCGCTCGGACGTCGCGCGGATTGCCATCGATCGGGCGGCGCGCCCTATGGAAATCGATCGACGCGAGAAATCGTCCTCGTAATTCCCGCCGGACGATTTCTCTTCGTTCGAGCGTCTCTGGAGACTCTTGGAGGATCGACTAGCGGTCGAATAAAAGTTGCTTCGAGGAATTCATCGGCGATATTCGAAAATTAGCACGGAATCGCTCGGAAGTCGCGCGGGTTGCCTTCGATCGAGCGTCGCGCCCTATGGAAGTCGATCGACGCGAAAAAACGTCCTCGTAATTTCGTAATTTCCACGGGACGATTTCTCCTCGTTGGAGAGTCTCGAGACACTCTTGGAGGATCGACGAGCGGTCGAATAAAAGTTGCTTCGGCGAATTCATCGGCGATATTGGAAAATTGGCACGGAATCGCTCGGAGGGGGAGTCGACGATCGTGCCAACGACTCGCGGCGCTACTCTCATTCACGACGCTCGTTCATTCATAAAACTTTCGTCGTGATTCGATCTCGAGGATAAGCGTCCTGTTTCCGAGCCGGGAAGAGGCGGGGAAGGTAGAGATTATCGCGCGGCCGATCCCTGGCCGTTCTCCTTCGTCGTCGCGGCTTTTCCGCTCGACTCTCCGGGAACGTTGAACGTTTCGTTTTACGAGGCTCGATTTTATCGTTCGACGAGGCGGGACTGCCTCGAGAGCGCTTTTCCGTGTGCAAACGTAACGGACGATAAGATATCCGTTGAACGTTACGAGGGTAAAAGGCACGAAGATCGGAGCCGATTCGACGGTCGCGAGGACCGTGCCGCGCGTAAACGTCCGTGAAAGCGTAAAAGATTTATGAAACGTAAAAGAGGAATTTCAGAGGGTTACGCTGCCGCTCGATCTACGAATCGAGCGAACGACGTTCGACAGAGAAATCTGATTAATTAATTCGCCGATGGAATTCGAAATTAATTCGGGTCGCGTATCGCGCTGGATCGAATCATCGATCGGATCGCGCTTCTACGTGTTTTAT
>JAITYT010002833.1:188608-200604 GCA_025433975.1 Liostenogaster flavolineata | reverse complement strand
ATATATATATATATATATTTGTTGTTATTTATCTCTGTTCCACTGAAGTCAAAATAAACGATCTGTTACGAACATATACAATCCAACAAGTACATATAATTAGGTCGCCTAAGAAGAAAAAGTCAAATAAATCTGAATCTCCAGTAAAACTATGCGCAATACGTTACGTAGGTACTTAGGGCTATCGAACATAACGATATTTCAGCAATCTACTTCCAAGGATGAGTGAACCAGTAGAATATCAACGATGAATTATATAACAAGACAGACCAAGGCGAATTGGATCGCTCTTAATTCTTAGTACAAACTTCAATATTCATTAGGTATTGATTTGCTTTAAAACTCGAAAACTGGAAAAACAGGCTTTCGCGTAAGTGTTTAATCGCAGTTAAAACAAATAGAATATATTTTTCCTTGTAGTTAATTAACGACATCGTTACGTCCGTTATGGACAACGAGACAAGAATTATTCCGAGAGTACTACATTAAAAAAGACTCGTTTTCAATTTTTCCACCGTGTCATATCAAGATCGTTTTCTTGGAACGTCGTGTTGCTGGCCAACTCTACATATCGAGCCCTACATTACAAGGACTTCGATTTCGAAGTACCTTTCGTACACTCTTACGCGTTCGTCATCACGATAATAGCTGCTACTACTGGTAGTAGCAGTAGTAACAGATAATAGCAGTAATAGTAGCAGTAACACGGTACGAAACGTTCGAAAGAGTACGCGATACGAACAGCCGAAACGCTGCGTTCTTTAGCGATAAAAAAGATGCAGATGGAATTCTTAGCTCGATCGCCTCGAAACGCAACTTGGACGAATTTGGAGGTGGCGAACAATAGACAGAAGTAAAAGCGCATTGGTCGTGCGTCCGACGCCGCGGCCGTCGCTAACTCTTCGATCCGTCGGATGGCGAACGACGCGCTTCCTTAAAACCGCGAGCACAATTACGACGATAAGAGGACGAACGTAAGAGAATGGACTCACGATGATCCAGAGTCGATTCAGGGACGAATCCTTTCCCGGTAGTCGGGTATTCGAGGCTGGTGGCGGCGTCGCTGATGCCCTGCAGGTGGTAATGCCCGAAGGACGGACCCCTGGGCGCCATGATGGCCGCGATGCTGAAGTCCGTCGCTTTTCCCCTCTCCCCCTTCGTAGGCATCCCTCTTCGGTGCGCGACGACGCTCTCTTATCGCGTATCGCGCTTATTCTCCTTACCACACCGTTTACTTCTTCCTTCCCCGCTCGTCCGTCCGTTCCTTCCCCCTTTAACACCACCGTTCGTCTTTTTCTCCTTTCTTCACCGACGTCTCACTCCTCCACGAATTTCGTCGTTCTTCGACAGAACGTAAAAGTATTCTTCATCACCGTCGCACTCGCGATCTCGTCGATACTCTCGATCGTTTCTTTCATTGATCCTATGTCCTCTACGAAAGTACCTTCTTTCCTTCCTTTTTTCCTCTCTCTCTCTCTCTCTCTCTCACCGAGCGAATCTTCGCGACATGATGGACAGAGCGCGCGACGAACGACGTTATCGCCTATTCTCGCAAATGCACGTACGCACGATGACCTTTACAAAATTTTTCGGCCGATGAACGATAGCCCGCGCCAACCTTACCACGCGTCTTTTCCTCTTTTCTTTCTTCCGATCGCGCGCTCAACGAGATCCGTCGAAAAGGAACCGCGCAGCACGAAACCAACGCGTCTGCGCTGCTCGACTACCCGGACTCCACTGGCTCGGTGCTTCTCCTTCCACGCGTCACCCTCGCCCCACCACGGCCGATCGAGTCTGGACGTTGTGGCGTCTCGGACGAATGCGCGCGTCTCCGACCGCCCGCAGTGCCTCCATGTGGGAGTGGCCAATCGCGTCGTTCGAGCTAGTCTCCTACCCCGTCACGTGACACCGCGCCGTCACGCGATTGTGATCTTGCACGTCCACGACCATGCGACGGAGGCGGTGCGTACGGAGATGGATACGCGAAAAGGCGCTTCTTTAAGGCCACGCCTCGTAACCGTCGACACCACGGATAACCACCACCACCACCACCACCACCAGACCAGCATCGACCGTTGCTTCGTCTCCTTTTCTCGTTCTTTTGCTTCTTCTTCTTCTTCTTCTTCTCTCTCTTCTTCGTCGTCGTTTCCGCCGTCGTTGTCGTGTCGTAGCCGTTGTCGTTCTTCTCCACTGCTATCTTCTTCTCTTCCTCCCAACCAACCTTCTATTCTCCTATTCCATCGTCCCGTCGTTTCATCGTCCCGTCGCCGTGCTACCGTCGACCACCGACGCCTACTACGCATCGGTGCTCGAAGCGGCGTGCCAGCGACACGGTGGCCGTGCAACGACGAAAGAGAGATCGATCGACCCCTTCTCGTCGGATGGCCAACGTTTCTTCCACGTATTCGCTCGTCGTACGAATTCCATCGGAACGACGAATACTTTTACGACGCCGACTATGATTTTCTTTAGAATACTCGAAGTCAATGCATTCCTTGACTCGAAAGAGAAGAGATAAGCTTCGTCTTGCTTTCTAGTCGTAAACTCCACGATATAGAACGAACCAAATTTAATCGGATCAGTTTTGATCGAGTAAATATAAATGTGAAGCTTAGATATAATCGGCGATACATGCAATAGAGATCGATATTTATTTTAACCTAGTTCTCTCTGCGACCCGATTCGCCGGTGTTTACCTTGCGATGTGAAGTGTTGCGAAGGTGTCGAAAATTCTTTTGTTAAAAACATGAACGACGCGGGTGTATCTTTACTTATTGGTGCAATACTTTATTTGCACGATAATCAAACGAAGCCTATCTCGGATCCAGCTCATTCTCCGAGGCACGCCCTAACCAACCGTTCGCTCGTCGTTTCTCTCTTTTTTTCACAGACGTAACGTCTACGGATGAAATTGATGTTACTTGGTTTGGGGTGTACGTTAAAGCGCGATTTTGAGTTTTCTGGCGCGCTTTCGTCGAAACGACAATGACGAAGACGACGATGGTAGGACGCGGTAGGGGAGAAAGATTTACGGCGTGTGTTTAGGCACTTAAGCGAGCTTTACCCGGTGTCCCCTTCCGTTCCTCGTCGCTCCTCCTTCCCGCCCCTTTATTATACTAATTTCTCGGGCATGTCAAAATAGCTATCTCGCCGTACCGGCCTCCTGAATACTATTCGATACGCTGAGTGCCCCCGTAGTCGAGCGCATAAAGGCTCCTTGTATAAAATATGAAGATCCCGCTTTGGCCGTCTCCTCTATCTCTCTCCACGGCAGCGGCAGCCTCCGCTTCTTCCTCCTATTTCACGTAGATCGAACAAGACGCCTTCGAGTTTTCTCCACCGCGAGAGAACCTCCAGAAGCTGCCGTCTCTGGCACCTTCCGTTCGCTTTGGCTCCACGTCGAACTCGTTCCCATTCTCTACCTACCTACGATCGCACGCTTCGGACGGCGATATCAGTGCCGCCGTAAAGACGTTCGAACGTCGACTAGATACGCTTTCGCCGATATGGACGAAAAATCGCCCTTCGATCCTTCGCGCGTTATCGCTCGGGTTCTTACTTTGAGGAGAATCCACGACAGGAATATTCCTACCACGATCGGTCTAAAGACCTCCTTACGAGGAGGTTATGTTTCTATTAAGCGAACGCAAACAACAGCCATTTTGGAATGGAACGAGAAGCGAAACGACTTTTACAAAATGGCTAAGTAGAAGAAAAAATGAAAGGTAGTTTTACACTTTTCTCGACTTATATTACTATCATAAATAATAATGTATACTTTTTCCGCACAAATATTTTTTACTTTGACGAACGAATTTTCATAGAAATCATTTTTTGTTTATAATTTGTAATAGAGATATTTTATTTCTCTTGTTTGGCAAATTTTGGCAATTCTCGTTTATTCTCACGGATGGCTTCAACGCTGATACTATAAATGGTTATAACTTCACGATATCGGGAATCACGATAGATTCCTTAACACGTTGACTGCCGCGCGCATTTTACGTGGTTTGCCCAGGGCGTCAACGTGAATTTTCTATGATGCGATGCGCATTATGTTGGAATATTATTTACAGCGGATAAGTTGAGTCGTTTAATCGCGTTTAATGCACTTTTCGTGGTGGGGATCACCGACGACCCCCAAAGCTCTGTAGACCCGCTTGTTTATAAATTAACTGGTGTTATTCAAACAAGTTACTCCAACAAATATTTCAATTCCCGACTTTAGGATGAAATTAATAATGCATTTAGTTCCGATGATGAAGATGACATTTCTTCAAGTAACGAATTTTGCAAAGGGTGCTACGAAAAAAATTCAAAGCAGCTAGGGAGATTAAGTACAAAGAATTCCACTACAAAAGTGGTGACATATGTATTGGTTCACCTTTTCTTTGCCTAGAGTGCTTCAATAAGATTCATCGCAATATGCACAGATAATATGTATCTTTTTACGCCTTAAAAAAAAAAATTAGTGTTCTATATGGCATTTGTTTCTTCAAACCATTATAATAACAATGGTATTATTTAAAAATAATGAGTTTCGATATTTTTTGTGATACTGAT
Source organism: Liostenogaster flavolineata (assembly GCA_025433975.1). Lineage (NCBI taxonomy): Eukaryota > Metazoa > Arthropoda > Insecta > Hymenoptera > Vespidae > Liostenogaster > Liostenogaster flavolineata. Next base: position 196,041 of record JAITYT010002833.1, on the reverse strand, counting down.
TTTTACTATCGGTCGCGTCGCGAGTACCGGTGACACCCCGAAGCAATCAACGTGTTAAGAGCTGCTACGCGCTTTACCTGTACCGCCATTTATGTTAGCTCGTATTCTCGCGATATAAGAGAGAACGCGCTACGCGTACGGCCATTGCGATCGAATGTCGCTTTAGCGATTAAGAATCAATTGACGTGCGCTTATTCGTTCTAAAATGAACGTACCTCGTCGATTTTTGATTCGTCGACGAAAAAAGAAAGAGAGGGACTTGTATTACGAGTTCGAACGATAGTTCGTATTTAATGTCGAAATTATAAAGTCGATGTTAACAGGACGGGTAACCGTTCGTACGTCACGGCTACTGGGATTGGGAAGAAAGAGACGAACGAAGACGCGCGTATAGATACACGTAAGCGTGTCATCGTGTTCTTAGCCAGCGCGATTACGACTACGAACACACCCAACCGTATAGACGGGCGTAAGAGAGCTAGCTATGCTTCGTGGATCCAGATAAGCATCGTGTATCGCTTAATACCACGGTGGATTCAACGTAGTTGGCCAAGGCAGGTAGACGAGAAGCGCCATAGGCGTCGGTTTTTCCTTACCGCGGCGTCGACGGTGACGACGACGACTACTTACCACCATCGCGATGACTGGGCATAGCCTGTAACTATTTGTACGTCGTTTGTCGAGTTATTCGTTCGTTCTTTGCTCGGTGTATCGTTAGCGAAGTATCGACTTTATTATTTTTCTATTATCATCGACTATTGTTCTATTATTTTCTTCCATTGGCGTACAATCCTCTCATTTTACAGAATAGAAGCGCAAATTATTTTGAAGACAAACTTGACCGATACTTAAACTTCGTAATATTTTTGCAGTCGCATACGCCCGAACTACCTTCGCTTTTTCTACCGCGCCAAACATAACGAATACTACCATGTACGATCTTATTTGCGTCTGATTTATAAGGATCGAAACCATTCGTGGTGCGTGAATCCATTCACTTTCGTATTTCGATATATACAGCGATACGTATTGTACATATTTATATTTCAATTCGAACTAAGAATCAAAGGATCTTATTTTTAAGGATGAAATTGATATTAGATTTTTTATACGAATTTGACAAGCGTATTTAACCGAAAAATCGCGGAATCGTACGGATAAGCAGTAGAAAACGTAGGATATTCGTCATTAGCGATCCTTCATCGAAATTAGTCCGTACGTGTAAAACCCTTTGGTCGATCACGATACTGTCCATTGGGATCGGCGCCAATGACGAGCACGATATCTCGAACGAGCCTCGAGGCCATATTTCTAGCGGTGTGTTGCTGCTACGTTAGCAACGGCAGCGGGTAGGTGTACGATATACGACGACGCGGGTGTTCACGCGCAGCTTAGGCACGGTCCTCCCTCGCGCATCCCGACCACTACGACGCTCTTTAAACCGCCGTTCAACCTACTTACCTAAACCACCTACGCGCGTATTTGAATGCACGATCGAGGTGGCCGGTGACACGCGTTATTTTCATTCGTCCTTTTCGGCTGCCGTTCAGTACCCGACCCCTTTACCTTCCCCGATCGTCTCTTTCTCGGCGAGATTTTCATTCTCGAGCGTGCCTCTAAATATAGCCAATCGAGTCAGCGTGTATAATTGGTACGCGCGTCAATTAAGCGCATGATGAATTAATCCGACTCAGGTTGGTTGGATTCCTCGGTCGAAAGAAAGTATCGCTTCGCGTTCGATTGGCGCGTGCGTGCGAGAAGTCGCACAGTCGCGGATAGGGGAACGATGGAAAAGCAAAGAGATTTTACGACGAAAGACAGGCAGCCGGATAAAATTGCTTTTCGCGATAGAATCGTAATGCGTTGACGCTCTCGTAATTCGTTGTTCGTATACGGTAATCTTGTTCTTGCCCCATGGGCGATGTGCTTCCAGTCGAGCCCCCCTTTGATCCGTCATCGTGTCGCAGATACGATACGGGAGTGAGTGCGTTACGCCCCGCATGGGTTATTCATGGGTATATGCATACAGTCTTCGTTTCTGCCCCCTACACGTGTTCTAACGCCGCGTATCTCCTTCCTTCTATCTTTTCCTTCTTCTTTTGTCCCGTACACCCACCCACCCACGCCTTATAATCTTGTTGTTGCGCGTCAGTAGAAAAAGCAAAAAGAGAAGAAAAAAGACGAGGAATAAAGAAACGCGCAGGAGGAATGTGTCACCCATTTTATGCAGGATGCATTATGTGCGCGCCTTTCGTGTCTCCTCCTCTATCGAGACTCAAGAAGCGCGTCGCGTAAGGTCGAACGAAACCTCCCTCGATCGATTATGTGCTCGTCGATCGACGAGATTTCCATTTAGCGTCGAAGAATAAAGGTAACTCGACGCTTTGTCTTTAAGATGTCGAACTCCAATTAAGAACGCACGCGGCGAAAGCCGATTTATAATTAAATTGAAAACGATATATTTATTCGATCGCCACGAAGCACCAAACGAATTTTGGACTTATGAACATTATGGAATTTTGACACGGATGAATTGGAAAACGGACTAAGAGTAATGCGTCTCACGATTCGAGGACAATGTTTTATAATCTTGCAACGAGACGGAGAGACGAATGACGCGCTGGAAGCTGCTTGTACCGTTAACGGTGATTTATTGTTTTAGAAAGGAAACGCCGTAGTACGATCGGTCGTCGACATCGTTGTCGAGTCACGAAGACGTCGTTGTTCCTGGACGCCGACGTTTCCGACGTTCCAGCGCATCGTTTGGCAATTATCCATCCACTAATTCGATTGTTATGACATTTTTAGGACATACGTAGGGACGAGGTGTCTCAGCCAAGACGACCTATCTACGATAATTCGGTCGGGGAAAAAGTTTTCTTCGTGTCCGTAACTCCGGTTATACTTGGACGCCTTCAAAAAAGGCGCCAAATACCACGGGGTAATCGTTAAAAAAGAGCGATATTCGTTCATTCGTAATCGCCAACGCGAAAGGAAAGAATTGTATACGCTAACGCGTTACGCCGGCTTCCAAAAAAATTTCTTCGTATCTGTAACGTCGATATTGTTTAGGTGCCTAACTCCGATTGTATTTGGGCTTGCCAAATACCACGGGGTAATCGTAAAAAAGAGCGATATTCGTTCACTCGCAATTGCCAACGCGAAAGGAAAGAATTGTATACGCTAACGCGTTATGTCGGCTTCCAAAAAAGGATCCGTGTAAAACAGTCTTCCGTGCTCCTCTATCATCCTGCCGTAGTACCGAAGGAATCGTGGCGCCGCTACACTCTTGACGCAATCCGAAATCTTGATCGCGCTCTTGAGTCGTCGAGGGCAACGCGTCTCTCTTCTTCCCTCCGTGACTGGCCGGACTTTTCTTCTTTCTCTTCGGTCCCCTTTCCTGCGCTCACCCACTCGCTCTCCCTCGACATCGTCTCCTCGTTATCGCCCGCACGAACGGCAATTTCGTTGTTATTATTAGAAACGACCGTGTAAGGCAAACGACTGGGACGGTTTCGACGACGGCATTTACCCGCTCCTCGAAAGCCACTCGAGAAGTCGAGAAGCTCGTGCCATGAGAAATTCGTCTTCTCCTTGTATATACGTAGATTTACCTACTTGGAGAACGCTTTCAAACTCCCAACCTTACCTCGAGTAGTAAAATCGAAGCGGCGCCGCTCCACCTTTTTTTTTCGTCTCTCTAACGAAATATCGACTTCGAACTCTCTCGTTGGACGATCTGTTACAACTCAACGATGGCAGTGCCCTTACGACGTATCGTCCAAATTTTCTGATCTACGTGCTTATTCTACAGTTTTATCGAATCGACAATTACGTTATCTTACGTTTCTTAGGAAAATCGTCTAAATTAACAGTCTAGATATTTAGATTTAGTTATACTTCCGATTTAGTATATTCCAATTTTTCAAATGTCCACGAGTGATGGGTACATCCGTCGAATAGATTCGTCATTAAGGAGAAACGTACGTGCACGAAAATGAACTTATTTACAAGCGTATTAGTATTTATGTAGATGTGTATCGACACGACAGGGTGCCCGCGGCTCGCAGGCGCTCGATGCTTCAACCACTATTTGTTATTCTAATGCCGTGCATTATACATTTGTTTGGGCGTGGGCGAGTCGCACGAAGTGTGAAAGACGTTGTAACGCATATGCCGGTTCTCCTCGAATTCCATCCACGGTGGCTTCTCACCCACGACTCTTCGTCTACCTTCAAAGCCGTTAAAAGATTTCCCTCGAAATCGGTAGAATTCTCCGATCATCAGCCTCCAGTTCTTTATTCTCCTCCCGCTATGTCCTACAACGGAACGACTTTGTCACATCGGCCAAGCGTCGACCCGAGGACCCGTCGAGATTATTCGTTCCATATAAAAAGATATATTTATTTGTCTTAATCCTCGATACCATGCAGACTCGTTGCACTTTAGAAAACGATCCAAAAGGATAAAGCTTTTCAGTCGCAAAATCGTCTTAATATTCCGCGCCGTAAAAACTCGACTATTCCGATCGTTTCTTTCAAAAAGAAATTTCAAATTTCGTTTTCGAAATTTAAAAAAACGTACATCGATCAAAGTTACCGCATTCCTTTAACTGTAACTTATCTAAATTGCACGAACGCTAATAATAAACTTATAAGCTTAATAAGCTTGGTTTTATAACATATCGATAAACGAAAACGAAAAAGCGTCCACTAATTATTAATTCTAAATATAAGCAGATACGGTCAGTCGTTTCTCGATATTTTTCGAAAGCGTTTCGATTAATAATTATTCGCAGACTGTATTTTAACGAAGAATTCGTCTATTTTTTCTTTTTCGCCGCGTGCAATGATGCGCTAACACGGATAATCGAACGAGAAATCGGACGATAATCCGTAACGCACATCCTTTGGGAATCGAACGGGATACCTTAGCCCGTCGTCCTGCAACCCCCGCTTTTAAACTCGGTGAGCGACGGCACGAAATTTTAGCCCCTGGCGTTGGTGTGGTTACACGAATGGCAAATTACCGCGCGGGGACTCTAATCGAAATTAGTTTTTTAATTGAGGAGTCTTATTTAGTCGTTAGGCGTTGGGTAAAAGCGTCACGGGGCGCAGCGCTGGCGGCGGACTGACGACGACGACGACGAAGTTCATTGCCTTTCTGTTCTGCGAAGGTAGCAGCGCGTCGCACGCCGTCTGCTTTTTATACAAGTTCTCGCTCTTTTCTCGCATAAACTGCGCGAGCCATGCCTGAAATTATACCGACGTTGAGTGCTCTGAGCTGCTTATCGATGCCGACCGCGCAAGAAATGCTTCGGAGACGAGCAATTAAAGCGACTCACCGAAGAGCGCCTTACGCATCACGGAAAAACCTAGAAACGAACTCGGTCACGTACGTGGAATTTCGTAGTTGCTCAACAATCACTACTGCGTATGGATATTTGCTTTTTTCATAATCGAACCGTCAACTACGCTATTCAGAATGCCGATTTAAAAGCAACTTCAAGAGCGATTTCATATAAATATAGAATTGAACGATAGAATTGTCACGCGGTATAGCGTTCCACTCTACGCGTACACATTTATAAAATCACCGATGAATGATCTCTCGAAGAAGTCGTCGAAACTTATCCGGTGTAAATTTTTCTCGATGCGTGAGACGAACGATTTGTATTTTAGTGATTATATTTTGTTTCTTTTCTTAGAGTGAAACACCGAGACTGGATTCATTGGATCTAACGACTCCTTTCTGCTACAGCATCATTTAAAATAGCGCGTAAATCATCGTTATCCATCTATGATAATGATTTTAGCTCGGAGCTACCGGATACGTAAATGTGTTTTTCAAATACTTCGCGTACTACTATGAATATTCGCATCGCGTACCATTAATTTCAAACAAAGTCGAAAGATTTAAAATGACGTGAATGATACATTGATCGAAAGAACGTTTAAATAATTTATTTAGTCATCAGATATGCGCGAAGGATATCTTAAATTTCCATTTACAAAATAAAATCAATGTATATAAAGTTACAGCAAATATAACAATTCCTACGTTAATTCGTAGCTTATATATGTTTTACACGAGTAAGTGTAAGTCTCTAGATGGCGCGTTATGCACGATCGACGTTCTTGTTCTATCCTCACCGAACAAAGGAAAGGCTAATAATTTTCTAGAGAAATTAGCCAAACTTCAAGCTAATTTAACGTGTTTCCGTACGTGTACGGACAACGAAGATCGTTTACGATGCTTTTTCATACTTGGACGATAATTATGATATTTAGGGAAAATAAACTTTATTTAAAACGTATAATCGATCGTCGCCGACATTCATAATCTTCGTTAGTACTACAGTAAATTCCTTCTCGACTCGTTTTAACTTTTAACTTTTAATTCGGAAGTCTTACAAGGCTAGAATCTAAAGGCGCTTAACCATAGCGAGATTCAATCACGGATTAAATTTATAAATCTCTATTCGGAGCGTTACCGTTCGGCAGGTAGGTTTCTGCCATGCAGTGAAAGTGTCTATGAGCAATGCAAAGTCGAAAGCACGACGAATTCCCGTTGAGCTTCCGCATCGACGACAACGAGGAAGAATCGTTCGCGAAGAAACTCGCATGGCTCGCCGTGGAAAAGATATCGTTCGTCGTTTCTCGAGGGAGAAATTGGTCTCTCCGTTTATCCGGTTGACATCGAAATCCAGCAACGTATCTAATTGAGGCCACTTTAACGGGGAAGGTCTTGGATGGAGAGAGTAAGGGAGCGCGAACGAGAGAAAAAGCCTAGCTCCGACGAAGAGAGAAGTAACGGAGTTTCGAGATCGAGGGGTTGACGCGTACAGGATAGGATGAGCCGTAAGCCAACGGAGCCACCCTGCGGGAGATCACCCTCCGGGCTTATAACAAGCGGGGAATCTTGCACGCGTATATACCTCGTCTCTACGGAATCGTCGTAGTCACCGTACGCGTTCTATCTCTCTTCGCCCCGCTCTTTCGTACCCTCGAACCTCCTACTTCGTTATCCACTCCTCCTCGTCCACGTAGAACGAAGCCCAGCTGCCGCCCCCGCCATATCTCCGAGTGAATCCGGCGTAAATAATACCGATTATCCCCACGGCAATTGTTTTATCGAGCGACGTTGGCCCGTGTCAGACCACCGTCGCAGGGTCGTCCTCCCAGTAAAAGTGGCGATCGTCGTACCGCGCGACAACTCGGAACATTTCATAAATTTGATAATGTCCACTATAGGAATCCTCTTCATTTCCTACGTAATCTTACTCGTCGCGAACGACGGTGCACTCAGACTGACCGTTTAAAAAAACCTCGTATTTACTCTCTCCTTCTCTCTCTCTCATTTTTGCAAATAACCTCGATAACCGGATACAACGACTTTCGAACGCGTTAACCCCTTAAGTGGAAATGACGAGC
>JAITYT010002833.1:173140-185230 GCA_025433975.1 Liostenogaster flavolineata | reverse complement strand
GTAAAGTGAAGATGCAAGAGATAGCTGACACTCTAAAGATATCAAAGGAACGTGTAGGCTTTATTTTGCGTTACCGGGCATTATTTTTAGACCGGAAGCTTGTCAACCGATGTGATATATTATATATAACGATTTTCGTTCGAATCGAAGGTTTTCTAATAGTATTGACCAGCTTTTCGCTATTTCGGGCCATTGAGCATCCGATAGATGCGATACTAACGATAATACCGATAATATTATATATTTGCCTAGCCTTTTCTCAGCCCGATTTAAATACCCATATTCCCCACCATTGACCAATTCTTTTTTGTAGACTGGCATATCTTGTTATAATTCGCAAATTATTTTATTTTTCTATTGAATATATTTTTTGAATTAATTGATAAAATTTTATCGCCGCTCAGCATATACTTATAGTAACAAAAGAGCGGGATTCTTCCGAAGCAAAGAATTCAAGACGAGCGATCTCAGGCGCTTTGTCGAAAAAGAGTTAAAGTCCCAAGAAAATTGAACGGTTTGAAAATTATCCACAGTGTTGTATTAGAATCGACCAGAGCCGTTTTCAACGCGTAGATATTGGCTTTCTCTCGACATTGCGTCTCGGCGCAAAATATCCGCACGACACCCCTCGTTATTATGCGGTTGACATCGCGACGAGATCGTTCTTTCCCTCTGTTTGGACAAACTGTCAGCGCGGTACGGAAATCCTCTTGTAAATACAGAAGTACAAATAACGAACCGGGGCGAAATTTGAAAAGAATCGAGGGTGACTGTAAATGAACGTAATTCTCTGACGCGTACGCGACGTAACGATTTGCATACGGGAACCATAATCGAAGCTACAAAGCATCGCGCGTCGTGGCTTTTCGACGCGAACACGCTTCGTGATTTCTATTCTAACTTGGGCAAAGAGAATCGACGATAAAAAACTTCGTAAGCTACAACACGAGTATCTTCCCCCACGAGTTTAACACTATATTGCCCGAAAAAGTCATTTTGACTGCTTTGCAATTTCGCTTAGAAAAAAAAATTATATTTATTAATGATACAGTTTTTTAGAATTCCGTGACTTCTTATACATGATATAGACGCATTTATTGATTGTTGTATTTACCTCCCCCTCCTTCTTTGTTTCAGATATGTGATGTGTTATGCAATATAGGTTGCCCAAAAGCAGTCATTTTGTCTGCATGGAAAATTTAAATTAATTTAATAAATTTTACTATTGAATTTGGTTTTTTTGTAGAAAACATCGAGTTTAGTATGTATATTTTCGAGAAAATATTCTTTTTCTAGAACCAGTCCTAAAATTTTACAACAAACGGACAAAATTTTGTATTCCGATCCGTCTCTGTATTGAAACTCCAATATTATTAAAGAGTTTATAATCGAACAAAACTAACCTTTACAAAACTACATTTAAACGTAAACAGACAATTCAATGGCAGATCAGTGATTGACATTTCATTTTTTTCGTTTCTCGTTACATAACAACAAAAGTCTATAAATATTGTTGATTTCAATATGTATTAGATAAGTTGCAATTACTCAGTAAAAACAAAAAAATAGTACTTTTTATTCTTATTTCTATCCACTTTTTTTAACAAGTTAAATTAAATTGTTCATTTTATATTATTTGCGCCCTAAATTCATGAAAGGAACGTCGAATAGAAATGATTTATCGAAAAAGCTAACCAATATAAATGAAGAGTGCTCCGATGTAGGATCAAATACAATAAGATTTAAACTATCATCTGAAAATAAAGCGGTTCGCATACAAAGTGAGCATCTGAAATTGAAGAATCGACCACTGATAGTGAAAAGAAAGATATCAACAATATGCCTAAAAAAAGGTGCGCATGTGGATTATTTCAGACTCTGATGAAAAAAACTAAAAACGCTTTTAAAGCTACTGCTGATGGTACTGAGTGGTCAAAATTTGAAGAGTGTGGTATTCCTGGAAGATTACCATCTACATGTATTTTCAAGAATGTGAAAGGGCCAACAGGCAACGCAATAAGGAATATTATGGCAGATAATGTTATCAATGCATGTTCATTGATAATGGATAACCATATAATGAATCGTATAAGAATGTGCACAGAAGCAGAAGATTCCCGAATTTTGAAAAATGATTTGACAACATCGTGACCGGAAATACTTGTATTTATTGGAATTTTATATACCTGTGGAGCTTGCGAAGGAAACAAATTATAATCATCATATTTATGGTCACCAAAGTAGGGCCCTGAATTTTTTAGGAAATCACTTTTGTTTCGTTTTCTAAGTGAAATAAATTTTCTGTATTACTTAATATTTACTAATAATATATTATATAACTTCAATTAATATAAAACAACATTAAAAATTAATTTTAAATATATCTTTTATGCATTAATTATTTTTTCACAAAGCAGTCATTTTGACTGCTATTGGGCAATAGAGGTATACTCTAAATCTCGGGAAATCTAATGTTAATACGATATACGTCGATATATACATTGAAACAACTACTTCGAACGTAAGGTCGAAAACATTTCTCGACAGATTTCGATACACATCACGATATAAACATATGCTTATACATACGTATGTCGAAACACATTAATAGAACCTAGTAAATCACGAAAAGACTCTCGAAGATCTATACGGAATATAACATTCCACTGCTCATTACGAAACTCATTGAAGAAAGAACAGATGAAGTAACATAGTTTATTGGATTAGAGCAAGAAACTCGCTGATTGGTCGAATTGTAAGCGTTAACTTAATATTTAATTTAAAACAAATGTTCTTTTCTTTAATTGTTATTTAACTATATTTAATTAAATAGATTAAATGATCGATCTGTAACTTTATTTATTTCTCAATAAATACAACTAATTTTAAATCTTTATGCATGGTAAACGAATGCCTCGCTATATACAGCACTGTGCCGCCATCTAAGAAGATTAACAGAGACTAACATCGATAACGATTTATACGGGTACTACCAATGCGTTCGATTCTTAAATCTTGTGAATACAGATTAGCGTTTCTCATAAATTGATTTGTCTTTAACTATTAATAAAAACTATAAGATTAAATAATCTTATAATATATATATAGAATAATAATCTAAGTAACTTTTTTCAAGTATGAAAGAAAGATCGACTTTAACTTTTAAACGAAATCACTTTTCTTAATATATACTTGTATAATAATACTTGAAAAAAGTTACTTAGATTATTATTATTATATATATATAAATATAGCTCATCCTTACCTACAAAAAAGTACTTGACGAGCCACTTATAACGAAAAATCATATAAGCCGTGGGTCACGACTAAAGGACGCATCCATTTTCAAAGTGAAAAACAGAGAGGAAGAGCAACAGCGGAAACGAACGTCAGGACGAACGAAACGAAACGAAACGAAGACAGGCGCACAAATCTCTGAAAGGTGACGTTCCTTTATTGCGCATATTGCTTTTAACGACTTGGCATTAATAACATTTCACGAGATCTTCCGAAAATTCTTGCCCCCTTCCGGCAACGAACGGCACCCCATGGTACCGACCTTTATGAATGCATATACGTCACTGACATATCGTTCTTAGCAATTCTGATGGATACCGAGATTCAATAGGAACAAAGGAATGTTGGTTTAGCGAGAAAGGCGTGTTTGTTATTTTGATGAGGTATAATGGGATGGATCTTGGGTGTTGATGCATGGCGCGTAGCAGGGTGCCAAGTTCAGAATCTCGTGGGTTCCGATAGGACCCATACAGGGTTCCATTTGGGACCTCGGCAGACCCCCGATAGACCCCCGTAGACAGGGGGCCGCACACGTCCATCACGTGTCAGCCTTGTGTATTTAGACATATCTCACTGCTATCCTCGTCTTATGTCTCTCATACCTCTAGTCTCATCTATGTTCTTCATTTTCTGCCCTTCTCCTTCTTTTATACGCTCTCATCTTTCTCGCGATCCTCGATACTCGATGAATTTCGTCGACTCTTGTCCGTATCCTAGCACTCGTTCTCGAATTCCTACCTCGCTACGTGCTAACACGCCCGAATCAACGAATGTTACCGTTCAATCAACATGGAAATTAAAATACGTCAAGCAAATGATACCGTGGACAGGAACTATTCAAAAATTCGTTTTATCGCGTGCGATCGTGTCGACTGTTGACTCGAGAGAGCTTCATCGTACGATATCACGGTTATTTTCTCGCAAACGTTACATCCTGTTCATATAACTAACAACCTTGTCGATAATGATATTCGCAAAATATCTCTATAATTGAAGCTAGTTATTGTAGTGACTTTTTTTAATGTCTTTCGTAAAGCGTATACCTGACTGAAAGAACTTATTTTTTATTATACGAGTACGATTCGAAATATTCTCATTCGTAGGCTTCTTTCTTGCATAGTTTTACGAGAGAATACAAGAAGGTATTTGTCTTTTGTTCATCTGTCGTTTTATCAGTTCTTTATCAAAGATAGTGCATACTTTGTGCTTAAATGTGTATTCGCAACTTTTAAACATTATTACCATGGATAAAAATTAACTTTTATAATTGTTTCTCATTACTCCCAAGTTTCTTCACCCGATATTTCCACCAAAATTTTAATTATTTCCACGGACGAACCATTGATCGATGTATCTCAAAATGAACTTCCGTGCGCCTTTACGGTCTTCGTCATCATATTAGAATGCATATATCGTATCACTCACCGACGGCCGTACTTCAACGTTAATTTTCCAAATGATGATACATCGTTCGCATCGAGACTAAGCACCTATTCCAACCTGTAACACTAGTTTACCTTCCTTCCTCTCATCTCCTTCGCATTCTCCTCCTCACTCTTTCTCACCCACTGTCGCAAGTCCGGTGATTAAGTAATAGAATTAGTTTATTAAGTATTAGAAGTCGTTATTAACAATATAATCTAATTTTTCTTTATGTAAAATACTAGTTTTAGATAAGTATTGTTACGTCGACAAAAAGCCTGTCTCAAAGATCGAGTCAACTGAAGATAGTACTGATTGAATCAGTCGATCAAGAAGAGAAAACGTTTGTCGATCAAACAGACAACGAACCATCGATAATACAAAATTGAGATAAGTCATTAAAATGAACGGACGTATTAAAAAACATTATACTCTTATTATAACATAATAAGAACATGATACTATTTTTAAGAACAATTCGTAAAAAATTTACATAGAATGGCGAATACAACACAACGAACATTAATACAAAAAAAAATGTAGTTCATTTATAAGTCGACATTTAATTTTACGCGAGTAAGAAACTTTACTAAAATTTCGTTCTCTAATAAACAAGTTTTTGAAAAAAATGATTACGTTTCAATGCATGTACAATATATGCCAGACCAGCAATGTAAAGTCGACTAAAATTTGGAAGATGAAATTATTAAAAAATATCGGATAGTCGAGCTTTTTCGAGTGTATACATTTGCCAGCAAGACTCAATACTTTTTGGTTACCAAAAGGAACTCTATCGGAGAAAATTGAAAGCTTCGGTATCAATCAAGTATAGAGATCCCGTACCGACATCTTGTTACCTACATAATGAGTTACCATCTCTCGGAAGAGGGATGGTAAGTTCTTTCGAATTCGGTTTCACCTTTTCGTCGCTAGGTGAACGCGATGGATGATTATGAAAATTCATGGCAGATTGTTAAGTAAACAATTTTATTCATTTGTTATTATTATTCAATAGTTTCACTATATCACTCCTTTCCTTATTCTTATATTTTTTCAATCATTTTATCAATGTATTTTGTTCTTCTGAAGTGAAAAGGCACTTCTCAGAAGCACATGCAGACTTTCGGTTTGAGATCGATTTGAGGCTGAAGGGGTCGGACATTGGATAAAGAATTACTACAAGTAATCACTCAAAGAGCTCAGAAGTATGTTCTACCGTCGCCCGGATTTGGTAGCAGCGCGAGACAACGTTTGAAGAAAAAGGGTGTGGAAGAAGAACGAAGTCTTTCATAACTACATACATGAAAAATAAACATGGCGAATCGCATTGGAATGCACGATAATGAAACGCTGAGATACATCATCGACGGCATTCCAGACTAAAATCTGCGTGATATCGCAACAACAGACGAATTTTCGACGAAGGAACAAATTCTGAAAGTGTTGGTAAGATTTCCTTTTGAGGCAGACGTTACTCAGCAGCATTCACCAATGCGAAGATGGACTGTTTGAACTCTAATACAATCGAAGTGTAAAAAAACGGAGTTACAATTGCGGCGCGAAAAACCACCATATTAATGCGGATTGTCCGTCAAAAGATGAAGCAATAATTTGAAAAATTCTGCGTAATTCAAAGATATTTCCTTTTGCGAGTTCGTCTTTTGAATACTTCTGTTTTTCTGTAAAAAGAGCCCAAATTAAAAACTTAAATTTATCTATAACATAAAAAATTTTATTTACATTTTAATAACAATTTTATATTTAAATGTTAAATCTCTCTTTAAAAATATATAAATAAAAGTACTAAGAAGTCTAACACATTTACCTAGTCTTAAATCACTTTGTTAATCCATTAGTTGCCACGATACCCATTTGGGGATTTTGGAATTTTACGTATACTACTCGGTGCCAAAAATATATTTGGTACGCCTGACAGTTTAGTTTCATTCTAATATATAATACATATTATATATTAGTCAATATTGTGTGTAACGGAAAGTTTACTCTGTGCTTTGTTTCTTTACAACAAGTGAACAAATTTGAAATTCATTTATAAGTTGAACGGAACAAAATTGTCATATTTGAAGCATTATATTTTTACCTTAGTTTTAATATTATAATAAAATACCGTACATAAATATATAATTTAGAAGTTATAGTAACGATCTATTACTTACTCAGTCTTTTGTTTTTTATTGAAATGATTTTATTGATCATTTTATAACGATACCCATTTGGGGATTATGGCTGATATCAAGTATTTTTTTCTTTCTTATAGAGATTATTTTTATTTGATGAAAGATAGATACTAGGAAATTTTGCACGTTTGCTGAATTAGAAGACGCTGTAAATGACCCTAATTTCTTTGAAAGTGACGATGATGGTGCTACTGTTGATATTGTTGAACTTCCTCCTGATAAGGTCGACATTGTTTCAGATATCAAAGACATTGATGAGAATACATTAGAAGAAAGCTACCCCAGAAATGTTCTCGGCAGACTAGAAATTCATTCGAGTGTTCTGAATATAACTTCTACAAGCACAGACTCAAATAACGACAATGTAACTAGAACTGGGCAAAAACCAAAACGTATAAAAAATAACTAATAGAAAGAGTCGAGATACAAATTCAGATTAGCAAAAAGTAAGACATGACTTTATAAAAATACTTGGAAATGATAATGATATTGAGAATGTTCAATCACAAGTAAAGCAGTCGTTGGAAGAAAAGACACCTGTTGAGGTTTTTAAAACTGTATTTGATAAAGAAATAATGACATATATAGTCAGACAGAGTGTCACATATGCCGTTCAAAATAAGACATAGTTTTACTTTTACAACAGGCTGTTTAAGAAAATTTATAGAATTTTTATCGCTTACTGGATACCATTCATTAGCACAGGAGCAAATGTATTGGTGTGAAGATGAAGATTTATGCATTGAAATTGTAAGAAAATGTTTTCCTAGAAATAGATAGGAAATAAAAGAAATCTTCGTTTCAATGATAATTCCGAGCTCATCGCTAATAAAACAGCAGATTCAGATTTCAAAATAAGTCCACTAGTAAAGTTAATGAACCAACGATATCTAAAATTTGGTGTTTCTTCAAAAAATATAAATATTGACGAGCAAATGGTTCGATACTACGCTCACCATTATTTTAAGCAGTTCATTAAGGGAAAATCAATTCGATTTGGATTCAAAAAATGGATAATGTGCAAGCTTCAAAACGTGTTCCTGAAAGCATAAGGAAAAATTAATTACAAACATTTGAATTGATTTCTTACAGAACATTTTGAACTATCGATCGATAAACATACTAATTAATTATCTCTTAATCGCGCTACATGCATCGATGTATTGGATTTATTAGGACTTACCTTAGAAAATTAAATTGTATCTTTTAGATAGTAGAAACTATAGGTATAAACTGATAGATTTAAAGACTTGCCTAGTCTGTCAAAGAATTGGCACCGTATGTTGCTGATATTTTAAAGTACTTTCAATTTTTTTAAGCATTTGAGGCACAAGGTAATTTTTGAATTAAAGTGATTTTTTCCAGTTTTATATGAAAAAACAATAGAATTGAAAAATGCTATTTTTTGATATTTTATTCTTAGAACGTCGATCTAATTAGAGTAACATTTAAAGCAGTTTGAAAATAACGATTTTAAACTGTTATATATTAGTCTTAATCTAAATAGTTATGAAAAATCAAAAGAAATGTTATAACTCTTGTGGATAAAATAATTTCTTTGCAATCTTTTTTAAACAATTAGAAATAATTACAAGAGTAATTCACGATTTTTTGCGCACTGCTGTTCCTCATTTATCGACTACTTTTTACATATATTGTAACAGCTGTTTGATTCGAATTGCGTGGTGTCGTTTATTTATACTTCACAATCACATGGCCTTATGACTCGTAAAAGTTACTAGTGCTAGAGTGGAGTAGCTGGAAAATCATGAACGCGATTAAAGCAAGTGAGAACGAGCGCGTGCTCCTTACTTTTATGTATGTTGATTTTATTGATTTGTCGATGTTGTCCATTTGATGACTGCTGCTTAAACTAAAGTGAATGCGAGCACCACTTAAGGCGACTATGCTGCCATAAGTTTAATCATCCAGTGGCGAAATAGTAATACTATTGAGTTCGAAAAGTCTCCACCGATTTTGGTGGTAAATTGAGTTGAGCAATTGCATCAAATGCTTATAAATGATCGAATTTGACAACGGAAACCATTGGAGACTTTCCGAACAAGTCAATATATCACCTTTATATTCTAGGCTATATCTAGGCTGGTATATATTTTCCTTTTTTTTTTGCACCGAAAAGGAGGAAAAAACAAAAAAGTTCTATATACATTTTTATTTGTATAATTGAAATAAAAATATTGTAACAGATATATTTATTAAAATATCAAAAAAATAACATATGCTAAAATAAACATTTAGTTTGTTATTATAAATTTATAGATTTATACTATTCATATACATATTATGTGCATTTAAATTATACTAACGTACTATAACATAAATAATATCAAGTAAGTGGAGCTTGAATTTAAATAAAATTTGAAATAAATTCAGATACAAAATAAAATTAGTTATGTGACATGTTCATCTGCTGTTATATGATCGACTAAATCTGTAGTAGACGTCGATGGACAATCGCTATCTACATTTTCATTTAAGTTTGTCGAATCTTGACCTGGAAAAAATTATTCCCATTATAAACTTGATTTAAAATATGTTATGAAAAAAATGAAATATATTTTAAATTACCCGGTGAAACTAATTTGGCAAATAATATCATTAAAAGACCACAAAAGGCAGAACAACCACAAACATACGTAAGAATATCTTTGTAGTAAGTGGTGGAAACCACAAATTGATGGCTAAAATAAACGTTATTACAAAAGCAATGCATGATAGAATAAAATTTTCTGTAATAATATTAATTCATTTGATAATTATAATTATTCTGATATACTAACAAATACTGTATAAGTATCACTGCCAAACCATTGCTGAGCTTATCCGTAAAACTCAGAAATCCATACATAAAAGCACCACTATCGGTATTTTGTCCTATAAGATCTGCACTAATGCCTAAACTAGTTACTAACATAATTGGACTTGCAGAACCTGAAATATAATATATCATTGCAAGATTAAGTTTAAAATGATAATTTTTATTTAAATACAAGAAAATAACGAAAATTCTCCTTAATAAAAGGTTTATAAAAGATTTCGTGTATTCATTCCTATTTTAATATTTTATTAAATAAATAATGCAAGTGATAAAAAAATAAGACAGAAAACTATCACAATCCGTTGAAATTATAAGTACTAATATTATACAACAAATTTACTAAAATATAATTTTATATTAGAATATTTAAATCATAAAATATTTTTTAAATCATAATACGATACATTGTAAAGCAGAAAAGTAATGAACCTCTAATTAACAAAGTAATTATGTATCATTACCTAAAAGTAGAGATACTGGGTAGATATGATACCTTTTATACGCATCACTTGTGCCAAATTGAATCCATGTACAAGCGCATAAACCTAATATTGCACCGATAGAATAAGAAATCTTTCTACCCAGTTTTCTATTTAATGTTTCTGTGATCAATGACGTTACAAAACTGCTAAGAAATATTGTTAATGGTATAATAGCAAGCGATGTAGCTGCTGCATTTAAGGATTCGTGTAAATACAACGGTATGTAAACTTGAGATAAATTTACAAATAATCGTGTAGGCATATAAATACATGCAACTTTATATAGTTGAATATCTTTCATTAATAATGTTGCTGACCTTCCATTGCTTCGTAGAGAACCTAAAACACATAAATTATAAGATTTGACATAATGCTACATAGATATAAAGATAAAATATAATAATGCTAATTCTTACCATCAGAATTATTGACAGTTTTTTCTTTAACAAATAAATGAAATATAATAGATCCGACAATACCAACTATTATTGTAATAAGTACAATTTTTTGAAATTTATAGGAATCATTAGGACTAATTTGAGCATTAGAGATATTACTACTTGTCACGTGTAAAACTGCCCATGTTACACAATAGACAAAAATGTTTGAAAATACAGTAAAGCTATACCTATACAATTAATCTTATATTAGACATTTATACATTTTATTTAATATATCGTTATAATAAAGATATTTTAAAAACGATATTGATATATTTCATAATTACCTGATGGCTAGAAGTTCTGTTCTTTCATGCTCCGTTGGAGTGAGTTCCGGAACTAACGATAAATGTGAAATTTGAACTGCTGCCCAACCAAATTGAAATATTATTACAAAAGCTGCATAATAAATTAATTGTGCCCATTGATGTGCGTTCTCACAGTTAATACATGGAGAAAATATAAATGGAAATGTAAGCAATACACAAATAGTACCTTTAGAGCAAAAAAGATTTTTTTTTATTATATAATAATTTATTAAAGTGTAAAAAGGAAATAATCACATACCTAGTAAATGCCATGTTTTTCTTCTACCATATTTACATAAGAAAAAATCATCATTTTTATCTGAATGCAACCCAACGAAAGGAGTAGCAACTGCGTCTGCTATTTGGCCAATTAATAACACTACTCCAGACAATGTTGTGTCAAATTCAAGTACAAAATGAAAATAAACTAATAGATATGTAAACCACATAGAGGCACATATATCATTCAAGACATGGCCTATTCCATAGGCTAATTTTAAAGAAATTGGAAGCCTTTGAATTATCTCTGTATAATCATTGATCAACCTTCTTTGATCTGTCTGCATTACAGCTATTATGCACAAAATTTTTGTGATAGAAAAAAAAATACACTTTGATCATATGTAATTTGTTTATATTTAATTACAGTTGATAAACATTCGTGAAAAATGTGATTTCAAGTAAATATTCATAAAATGCTTACTTTAATTTCGTGGAATAAACTTAAAATAATAACTCACAAGCAGAAATGTAACTACATTTGTGTCATACGATAATGAGTCATTTTCAATGTTTTCAAACATAACCTTACACATAAATCACGTGACTTTGACGTTTTCGTGTCACAGAGTACAATATGTACACAGAGGCGATGAGATTACCAGTATTCGTCTATGAGAGAATATAAAATTATTTTAAACAATATTTTACACAAATTTTCTTATTATTTAGTTGTAATTATAATTCAAATTGAAACTTGATAATTCAACTCATCATTGGAAGAAGAATTATAGAACTTCTTGTTCTATACCTTACGATAAATCAATCTTGAAATAATATAATATTAAGAAATAAAGATTGATCGAAGACTTTGTTATTTGTAAT
>JAITYT010002833.1:155267-172986 GCA_025433975.1 Liostenogaster flavolineata | reverse complement strand
TATATATATATATATATACATATATAAATACATTTCCTACGTAAAATAGTACATGCGTAATTACAATATAAATTATACATGGTTGATACTTTTAAAAATTAAATTATATTTCTAAGATTACAATTTATAAATACATGTTATTATCTTTTATAATTGAACAGATATATTTAATACTTCTATATCATAATACTATATTGTAATTGCAGTACTGACAAATATCTCCATAAAATAAATTTTATAAAATTTTTAATTCAACAGAAATTAACTGAATAATACATTATACATGTATATACAATTTTATAATATAATAAGACATAATGTACATTTCATAAAATTGAGATATAGATTCAACATTTATTTATTGCCCTCATATATCTAAACAATGCATTTTTGTACACATGCTTTAATACATCTAGAGCTCATTTTAGGACAATATGCTCGTGACTGATCAAGTCATTGTTTTTGTTTTATGAATATAATATAAGATATTCTTAATATCTGATTTACACATGATCATAATGTTTCATTTTTTTAATAAAATGGAAGTGTATCTTTAAACACTAAGGGATGATCTAGAATTTAAATAAAATTGGTAACCGGAAAATAGAAACGTAAGGACATAAATACACGCTGCAATCCAGCAATTATATGCATTTTGTGTGTAGCCTCTGTCAGCTTCGGTGTAAAATTCGTCAATATTGTTGAAAAGTTTGTCTTCCAGAGGAAGATCTTCCACTAGAGCTACACTTTTAATATAGAAAAATATTCCCATAAGGAGCTGAAAAATTTAACAGTTTGTTAACTATACATTTGTCAGTAATAAAATCAAAACGTTGCGCAATTTTAATATACAAATAACATATAAATCAATTATGTATAATAAACTCTTTATTAATTGTAGATATTAAATTTAGATATCGAGTAAATTTAATGCAATTGAAGCAAAGTATAGAATCGGAGTCAACTTAACGAATATGATGTCAAGTAAAAAATTGTTATGACGATAATGACTTACCAATTGAAATATACCCCAAACAGACAAAACCAAGCCGCATAGGGCATATTTAGGTCCGCATACCTTCATGATATTGACGAAATTTGTTACGCTTGTGAATTTACAAAAATAACCTAACAATTCTACCCACTAGTTTGTAGGTACACTGATACGCCCTCAGTGATCATATGACTTTAGTCGATAAACGATATTACCGATAGGTCGCACGTACATTCGCCATTATCGATAGCTCCTTTACGTACATCCGCCATTCAAACTCATTTCTCCACACTTTTGGAATTCCTTCACAAATGATTTCCAACAATTCAATTATACAATTAAATGGATTTAATAGAAGCTATTTTCCATTGGTTTGATAAGTTTTTATACAAAATCAAAGATATCGAATCTATCATCATGCGCGATCCTCTTTTAAAAATTAAATTTAACAATTGAATGTTAAATTAATAGCGCGTACATCGCGTTTAGGTAAAATTAAGCAATAAAATAATTCTTATAATTAATTTCTTAAATATTTTTACAATACATTCTTTAGAGCGTAAATAAAAATTTATGGCGTATTTTGATATAAAAACTGTTCGGTCGGTAATTCACGCCTGCGAGTCAAATTATATCGATAATCTTTTATAACTTCTATACTATAAAATTAAAATCTTTTAGTAGAAGAGAAAAATACAATTTTAATTACGATCGTAATATATTATTACAATGGTATGGTATTCACGTTGCCAGATAAATACCGAACCTTGAATGTGATTCATGCTTCCTGCAGTTGCCAGCCCTGATTCATAGGATCATGGTTGACCGATTGGGTTAGTTTGTAGTTCATTTACGTTATTTTGATCGCTATTATCAAATACGTAAAAAACAAGACGTATCATTCGCGTGCATCGAATATCGCAATATATTTTCAATTTTATTTCCAAATTACAAGATTTTTTCAATCGCGTTTTTACGTAATTTAGGGCATTAGCATGGGGGGCAACGTCTGTTTAAGTGGGTAGTGTTTTTGACAGTTAAATAATTAATATCGCTTGTCCGGAAAAAATGGAATTGACTATATTTTGTAGAAAAGTGTGTTGAATTAGAACCTTTACCGTAAAAAGTTTCGTTTATTTTAATTTGTTATAGTGAATAGCGAAGCCAATGCAAGGCGTATCACGATGGTGGAGCACTGCTTTGGCAGTTCAGGGCAGGTAAAGTTATAACGAATTTTCAATAAATGTGCACATTAAATGATTTTGAGTCGATTCTGAAATAATCGATATTACTTTTAGTCAGTTAATATCTTCGTTTAAATATAGAAACAAAAATCGTTTAAATAAAAAAAATGTAATTTTTAGTTTCTTCAGTTATTTGAATTAGTCATGTAAAAACTATTTAATTGATTGAAGATTGGATTTTATTAAAAGTTCATGTAGATTAAACGTGGATATAATTTGTATTTATTTTATATTTTAGCCGCTTGGAGTACCTGGAAGAGTTTTGGTAGGAGAAGGTGTTCTGACGAAAATGTGTAGAAAGAAAGCAAAGCCAAGGCAGTTTTTTTTATTTAATGATATACTGGTTTATGGAAACATTGTGATTAACAAAAAGAAGGTAAATTTTTTTAATATGACAAAAATTGATAGAGTTTTACTTATTCTGATGCATTATTTACGTTTTTATAAATATACGTATATAAGCAATTTTTAAATTTAAATATGCAGATGCATTCACGCAGTATACACGCAGGATATCGAATATAATTTCGTAGATTTTATGGAAAAATTAATGTTTATTCTCTATAATATTAATGTTCATAGCTATGTCTCCTATGTTATTTAAACTGATATCAAGGTACTTAATTGTATCTTAATATGCATATTTTAATAATATTATTGTATACATTGACAGTATAACAAGCAGCATATTATACCCCTGGAAGAAGTTAAACTTGAATCTTTAGCAGATGAGGGTCGTAAGTTATATTTCATTTTTTTAATAAAATATTTAAGGTAAAATATAGTGTACATTTTGTAGATACAAAATGTCTCGTAATGAATAAAAATTGTTTATTATGTTGGAATTGTGTATGTTGAAGGTTGCTATTAAGTAACAGAAGACGTTTCTTTTAAACAATCGATTATAGCAAATATTAGATTTTCAAAATATTTGATATAAAATATGAAATAGTTGATTTTAGCTAGACATTTAATAGTCTAACAATTTTTTTCAAAATAAAAAGTTCATTTTTTGTATATTATAATAGAGTATAGTATACCTTCAAAATTGTTTATCGATCATTAAACGAATACCTATTTACTCTATTAATGGAATAACTGATTTTTTTCTTACAAAATAATATGTATTTTATACGGAAAATAAAACGTTTCTTAATTCCTATATTTTCAGAGATTATTTAGCATCTCAGATATTTTTATTACCATTAGGCTTTATCGCAAATCTCAAAACACATTCAAGAGCCCTCTGCATAGGAGCAATTTAATTTAACCACCTTGTGCTTCAGATATTAACCAATTGCTCAGCTATTGCAAGAATTAACAATTAGAAAATGATAGTATAGTAATAAATCATTATTTATAGAGTATCGCAATGGCTGGCTCATAAAAACAGTAACAAAGTCGTTTGCTGTTTATGCTGCTACTGTCACAGAGAAGCAAGAATGGATGGCACATATCACAAAATGTATAGAAGATTTACTACGAAAAAGTAAGCAACTCTTAAGAGCGTTATTGTTTATAAATCAATACAAAATGTACAAATACATAAGTACAAAATAATGAGTGGATTATGTTGTAATTGGCAGGTGGAAAAAAACCAGTCGAAGTTCATGCAGCCGTATGGGTACCAGATAATGAAGCAACAATTTGCA
This sequence comes from Liostenogaster flavolineata, assembly GCA_025433975.1. Taxonomy (NCBI): domain Eukaryota; kingdom Metazoa; phylum Arthropoda; class Insecta; order Hymenoptera; family Vespidae; genus Liostenogaster; species Liostenogaster flavolineata. Next base: position 169,096 of record JAITYT010002833.1, on the reverse strand, counting down.
TGCATTGTAACAAAACACAGTTTACAGTTTTAAATAGAAGGGTACGGGTTTACGAAAAAAAATATGAAAAAAAAAATATATATATATATATATATATATAAATAATACATAAGTACGTGTGTATTTTAGCATCATTGTAGACAGTGTGGTGCTGTAGTGTGCGGTCCCTGCAGCAATAAAAAATTGTTGTTACCTGGACAAGGGAATGGGAAAGCAGTCAGAGTTTGCTTACAATGTTACGATGCAGCTAGCAAAGTTAAAGCATCATCTCCAATTACTGTTGACAGTTTAAATAATAGAGATCAACAACGTAATTCCGCAGATAGCTCTGGATGTGATAGTTCTGGAGATGAAGATGAGGGAAATAAAGATGAAAATCATGACGAGGTAATTAAAAAATGTAAATGACATATATTAGATAATACAAGAAAGAGGGCATTTTAATAAACATTTAGCAAATAATACTTATACAATTTAATGTTATTTGTTATACGAACGAAAGTACAGCATGTACAATGCAAAAGATTTATCAATAGTCGTCACTAATGAACATATCGGACCTTTTTCATAAATATAATTTATATATTTCATTACAGCCTAAATTTTATTCGACTCTTGGCCAATGAAGATTGTTATTACATACCATCATTGGAAAACAACAGACATATTGTTTACAAACACAGCTTTGACAGCCGATGGTATTAAGTTTAGATCTGTATTAAAATTTATCTCTTTAACAATGGAATCCTGTTTTTCAAATGTAAATCTGCGTACGTATTTTATTCTATTAGAAGAAATATATTTTCCAATTTTTATTAAGATTTCAATCTTTATTCAAATTTTAATTTTTATAGTAGAAGTGATTTTATTTTTTCACGCGATGAGTATATTTATCAAACACTGTTAAAGGGTTATACTAAATTAATAATTACTGAAGTAAACAGAAAAAATAGACACAGAAAACAAAGAATTGAATTATTTTGTAACTAATTCATATTACTTTTGCAAATTCTTAAAAGCAAGCATTAATGTATGCATAATTTATTTGAGTATCTATTGGAATGTACTCATATTTAAACAAAATATTGTTATATTTATGTAGCATATAGATCCCCAGTCTTGTGATTTACAAATTGTATAATACTTTGAAAATAATTTTCATAAGTTTCTTATTCTCGAAGAATGACTAATTTTAACTAATCAATTATTTCATATAGTTAAATTATATTATTTTGTATTTAATTCATGTAGATATATATTTGCTGATATTTAACTATAATAAATTTTGTATCTTATAGTTTATACATATATACGTATATGAAGATTGGGGATTCTATTATGGATAAAAAAACAGGTTATATTTGGGAAAAAAGTAAATATATATTATATCGTCTGTACAATGAACGAAAATTTAAAATTAGAGTAGTGTTCTAACAAGACATGATCATTTTAATACATTATAGTATACTAATACTGGCAATAATTAAGAAACCGTTTTGATATATTATTAAGAAAATATGCCACTTTGTGCCTTCATGCATAAGTCATTCATCTAACGTCAACATCTTCCTTGCCCCATCCTTTACAAACTAATTTCAATACACGATAATTATAACAAATTCTATACATTTCTTAAATTTAATTCTCAAGAAATTTTCTCGTGAGATCGACAACAAATTTTTTTTAGAATTAAATTGATTTAAGCATATAGTATAAAAGCAAATGAAGAATCAGCTTTGTAATAGTGTAATACTATATTGTATTTTAAATTGAAATAATTCAAACATTGATTGATTCAAATATTATTAATTTAAATATATATTATGTATTATAAATATACTATCTTAACAAAATCAGTGTTATTACGCAAATTCATAGTGCAATTGTTATTATTAGGTTTAATACATCTGATATGCACAATGCAATTTTGTTAGATAAATTTCGTAACTTTTATATATATATATTTATATATGTAAAATATATTTTGCATATATAATGCTATGCATCATTAATTGCTTGAAAAATAAAGATAGAATTATGCTTAATTTGTAGGAAAGATGTTAAATGACATTCTACTCTTTTATAATATGTAAGTAATAAACAGAATTTGTTTATTAAATAAAAGAAGTATATTTTGATAATATAACATTTCTCTCTCTTTCTCTTATATATGAATAAACTAAAAAGCTATAAATAACTAATAGAAAGGACGTCAAAGTTTTTTAAGAGATGTTTATATATATACATATATACGTGGATTAGTAAAAAATGTTTTTAATGTATAATATATGATAATTAAAAAGAATCGAACAAGTAATTTAAAAATATACTTACTCAAAATTTTATACGTAAAAAATTATTATATATTTGAACAATATTTTTCAAAGAATGTAACAGTTTTTAAAAATAATACAATATTGTAAAAATATTGTATTATAAAGTAATTTGAGAAATACAATATATAAATATGAACACAAAAATAATACTTTTTAAAACTTTAATGTTGTAATTTGCCAAGAATAATTAAATAATAAGTATGAATAATTATTACGTATTTAAAAAAATCCTAAATATATATAATCTTAGTTTTATTAGAATATTATATCATTATAAATATAATATATAGTATATATACTTAATAAAAGTATATATACAACATGAGCCACTTATAAATTTCCATTTACATACACGAAATGTTCAAAAATGTATATAAGTGATTTGTATTTCAAAAATATATCAAATATAATAAATAAGATATAATTATATATTATATAAAATATTAAACTTATCACTGAACGATACTGTACACCAATGTAAGAAATTGTTTGTAGAAAATGTTAAAATATGAGAAATTCATTCTTTCTAGTATAATTATGTATTATTTAGCGCTTACCTTGTTCACCATATGAAGCACAATTTTATCACGTTATACGACGACTCTAAGAAAGGAGTAGTCACTAATTCTCGGGTTCTATTTTATTTTCTCCCTGGCCAAAGCGGGAATCAATGGAGATCGTAAGTTAGTTTTCAACGTCCTCGGAACAATTCCGGAATGGCAGCTTCTCAACTTCTACTCAGAAACGTTTTCCGCTTTTCGCTGCTTATAATTTTGGAAATTTGCATAATTTAAATCGTCGAACTTTTTAGATCTATATCGCACTTCGAAGCCGAAACAATCGCGACAAAATTACTTTGAGTTTCAATCAAGCGGTAGATCATGATGATCCTACCCATAACTAACGTATGGTCGAAAAGATATTTTTTCAAAACGATCAAATCTACACGGTACCAATCTGGATGACTGGTAGAGTCATTTCGTAACACTCACCATTACCAGTTTGTGAATTCTTCAGCTCTTGGCACTGGTGTCCCAGCGCTTCAGGTACGCGGGAACGCTACCTCTTAAATGCTATCACACAAAACGATATCCTCTTTCGTATGCGCTTCAGACCAGCCTTGGACTTTTCTTCTTTTTTCTGAGCATGAATGCGCTCTCCTTTTCATCATATCAGAATGAGCCACTGCTCTTCTTCAAATTCAGAACCGATGTTTTCAAAAGGCATCTATAATGTGAGTCACATTCGCTTGATGTGGGAAAAATGAAACTAACTCCCTCCACACTTCCGAGACTAATATTGCGGCGAGACATTTTGGGAATACAACAAGACTTTATGTACAATGCACTGACTTTGATTATAATACGATAATAATTAAATGTTCAATAATATTCCGACCGCTTCGGCTATGGTCAGGAAACGACTGTTTGATCAATACTCGCGGTCGTTCTTTTTATCGACCACTCGATCGAGCGTTTGCTTCAATTCAATTTTCGGTTAACATAACAAACACGTATTCATAATGTATTTTCATTACGTGTCGTTATTTACTGACGATTATAATATCCCCGTAGAGAAGCAGCTACCAATAATCGTTAATACGTGGCTATTGTAAGAGTTACGATGAGAATGTCACTTCACCGAAGAGAAGGCGCGATGATTGATATTTTGCCGCGTAATGTAAATTATCAATGGCAAGGAATTATGATCGAAACGAAGCACAGAGAAAACGATATTCGGTAACCATGGGGATAATGCTTCGTCCAACCACGGTTTTGAATTAATTTTAAAATAATAGTAATAATCACGACTGGATTTACGCGAACTCCCGTACACCTAGAATTAATATATAGTTATACTATATAAATAACGATATCTTTTTTAATTAATATATTATTTAAATATAATGTGAAATTACCGTCTGCCATTTCCAATGATATTGTACTGCGATGAATTCATGAGTCCTATTACTATAGTTTCAGATTGAATACCGTGCTTCTGTTTTATCGCCTCGTTAATCAACGTAAAAAAACAATTGATATATAATATATCGTATATTAATAGATACCATCGAGTATAAACAGATATGCTGGCATTGATGCTGCTTTGGGTACGCGAGGTGAACGACATCCTCGTTACCATTGAGCTATTCATCATAGTAGAAAACGGAAGGATTTATTCGGAAATAATGCTTTGGCATTATACACAAGTCCAAGAAACAGTATTAAAAATATCATCAATATCAAAATTGTAATACTACATAACTATTACATATATCGTATAAATTATATGATGTATATATAAATTAGGATCCGCACTAGCTCTATTAATAAAACAATAAAGTAACTTGTTTATATATAAAGTGTTGCGGATGTTGATTTACGCATGGTAAGGTTTCCATTTGATAATTCCTTACCTACGCACCATGAATATTCAACGAAAGCAGAATGGACATCCTCGGTAAATGTCACTTTTGTCGCTAACATCATACTTGCGCGTCGTGTCTATTGGTGTTCTTTAAACGACAGAATGACGATTCGAATAATACCATTCCGATATTTTTCGACGGTCGACGAATTTCGTAGACGAGACGGAAAAGACAATTTTTCAATACGCTACAGTAATCCAATATCGTCTTTGTTTAATTACAATAAAATAGAAAAAGCTCCCTTCGTCTCGTACGTTCGTACACCCTAACGTACTATACAAATTTTTAGACTTTTCAAGAATATCCCTGCACCCAGGTAGAACTGAAGGAGTAATACGAGTTAAATGAATTCTGCGACCGTGATGATCTACGATGCATTCAAGACGTACGAGACAGCAGCGATAGTCCTTGGATCGCCGATGGTCGCGAATCCCGTCAGCTTCGAGAGAAAAGACGCACCTCGATGTTGACGTCTACAGAACGTTTTGAACTGGGCCACGCGCAGATAAATACGTAATTCCCTGATATTCATAGACGATCGATCTGTATCCTAGATTAGATGGATCATTACATGGAGCTTCCATTCCGAGAGCAAGAAAAAGAGAGGGATGAACGAAGACCGGATAAGGACGAAACGAAGGATGATCGAGAGAAAAAGAGACCGATCGAGACAAGGAGAGTGGAAGCATCGAAGAAGGGAGGAAAAAGAACGCGAAGGCATCTGCACTCGCGGGTCATTTCGGGTCGAAAGTTCGCGAGGCGACCGTCGTCCTTCTATAGATAGATCCGTCGTTCTCCTCTCCTTTCCTCGCTGGTTCCTTTCGCTCGGTTTTCAGCTCTTTCTCTCTCTTTTCGTCTCGTTGACGCTAATGCTCTTTCTTCGTCGGTCTTTCTTCCTCCTCCGGCAGGCTGCTGCTCCTCTTTCCCTCGTCGTCGGCGTCGTCGTCGTTGCTCCACACCGCCGTGCGCTGACTGACAGGTGAAGCCAGAAACGTGAAATATTCATCAGCAGTAGCTGAACAGGCGCGACCAAACGTCAATCTGTCAACCTGCTTCCATCTCTCCTTCTCCTTCTCCATCCCAGCTGCGTCTGCCACCGCACACCGATTCTCCCTTTTCGCTGTCCGCTCTTCTGCATTTTGCCTGTCCTTCCTTCCTACCGCTCGGTTGTTACCCCACGATCTCGGAGTCCTCACCTATGCAGGTGCCGCGGAGGAGGCATCGATGTCGATAGCTAACTAGACGGACGAATTAAGCCGAAACTTCGAAACGCTTTTAAAATTTAAATAATGCACGGTTGTCCGGCTCGAATCTCTCTCTCTCTCTCCCTCTTGTTTACGGAAATTTTCCTTCTCTACTTTCCTGTCGAAATACACCGTCTGGCTTGTCTCTCGCTTCCACTCTTCTTCGGCTTTCCATCGCGATACCTTTCTACCTGCCCGACTGCCTGCCTATTTCTGTCTAGATCTGTTCATCTATCTGTCTTTTGAGCTGTCTTCTTCGACTTCTTCCTCTTCTTTCTCCTCTTTTTCTGCTTCTTGCCCCTCCGTGGTTCTGCTTCCTCTCTTTCCCTCCGTAGTTATCCGCATTCTGGCTGCCAACCCTCGTTGCATTGACTTTGGCACTTTTCGAAAAACACGTGTCGGAAGGTGGGTGGGCATCGACGTTGCCGAGGTACCGTTATAAATGGCCAGGAGAGCGGTAATGCGTCGGGCGGACAAGGAAGAAACTTTCCTGGTATGACGTGCCATGCGTTTTATGACGCGAAACAAGAAACTGGCAGCTGAGATAAAGGGAAAAGCCGACGTACCTCGGATCTGGTTAAAAGTAATCAAATGAACTCTGACTTTGGGAAATGGAGAGGTCATGTTCCGCCGATTTGGGAGGAAGTGAGTTATCGAATTGACGATTGTTGTTTCCATCGTTATAACGAGAGTCGGGATAACGTCAGACTCCTGAAATTTCGATAACGACGAGAAATATTACATCGTAGATGATATAATATAAGAATTTTATAAAAGCGTCGAATATACGACGAGTTAACGAACTTTCGTAGCAATTCTCTTAAAGTCTGAGATACGTTAAATGTAAATATATATACGTTATTATAATTAATTCTTAGCATTGGTTTTTCTGCACTGTCTCCATTGCGATTTAAAACGCTTTTAATGGATCTACATTCGACGAAATGATTTTGTATAAAATATAAAATAGCGATACAGAAATAATATCGAAAGGAGTTATATGTCTATCATCGATATGTTAATATTCGCTGGGTCAAATCTGCAAAGAGAATGCGTATTCGCAAGTTTCTGAAGGAACGTTAGGCATAGAAGCGTGGAATCACGAAGTCTCTTATAAACAAATATCTCAAATAAATAGTATTGAAAAATTGTAGCCGATATATCGTTTTATGGTTAAACATTGCAATTTTGTTTATATTAAAAATATAAATAAATGTTAAACAGTTTATAATCCTCATAAGGATACGAAGGAGTAGGAATCGATTGGACCTGCTAATTTTCAATAACGAGAGTAATTGTGTAACGAATTCTGCAAAGGAAACGATTTTTTTCATAGTAGATCTGGTTGGTCATTATCTACTATATACTAAAGAAAGCTATCGGGTCAAATTATCAAATTTTATTACCTAATCGAAAGAATACTCGCTTCTTTGAATGCGTATATTCAAAGAAAGATAAAACAAATCCCTAAAATATCTGGTTTAAAAATAAGTCTCTACAGTTTCTAACTGTCGCATTATAAAGATGCGGTTGCTGATACGTAAACATTATTTGATATTAGTCATTTAAAAACCACGATGTAACAACGTTGACCAAGCACGAATTATTGCAGCAAAGAAGTAATATAACTGTTTCTCTATTCTTACTGCAGTAAATCAAACTTTTGGAAAAAGTAATTTATTTAAACGACGATATCGAACTATGTCGATGCAATTACGATGCGATTAAAAATAAAATTTATCACGACGTTGTAAGCTGCAAATTTATAAAAATAAACAACGCATAAAAAGAATAAGAAACGTTACTAAGCCGGCAGTTACGTTTATTGTGACTATCGTCTAAAAAACGTGAGAATTCGAGACACAGAAATTATACAACAAATACAACGTTTTATATACGATAAAATACTTTATTCTTACAGATGATTAAATTGCACAGTTAAAAGGTAATACGTATAAATTTTAAAAGTTAGGAGTTATAAGAGTACAAGGCATCGTTACACATTGTTAGATACATCAATATCGTGGATATAAACTTATAATTTCCTATATAGATACAATATAAGAATACTCTAAGAAAATGATACTAATCGTTCTTGTGAATACACCAAGCACCATTATAATATTAGCATAAGAAGTATGAACATAGAAGCGACGTCTGGAAACGACGAGGAATCTCTGCCCTTCTGTGATTATGATTATTACCCGAAAGCCAATATCGTTATCAAGGCTTTCTGAGCAACAATCAAAAGCATAAAGAGCATTGGAAGAGGATGAAAAGACGATGGCGACTGTTGAATACTACATTTATGCCGAGAAAGATTATGCGATAGCAATGATTATGAAAAGACGGTGATTTCACAGCTGCAATAAAAACAAACATTAGTAGAGGTTATTGGCCACATCACGGTTGCGTTAGTTTGCCACTTGGAAACGACATTCACACGACGATACGAAACCTTATTTCATTGTAAGAAAGTGATGCTATGAACAAGTTTAAAACTCACCAAGCAAGAAATGAAGAGAGCAATGTCGATGTAACTTTCCATTCGTAATTTTTCAATCGTTCTATTCCAATTTCAAAAACCTTATTCTCCTCGATTTTGATCAAGACGCTTCTTTAACAGCCTTGGAATTGCCTCGGCTAGTTCCTCGTAGTCTCCTCCTACTGCGAAGCATTTGCGAAACCTATTTGATGCACCTAAAAAGATAGACACACTTATAATTTACGATCTTCAAAAACGTGCAACGATAAAAACAAATAATTTCTTACGACACATTACAAGCTTCGTACCAATCAACTCGCAAAGAACGAAAGGCAAACGAACCGAGAACGCACTCGTGACTGTTTTTAAAAACAACGCGGGGTAAGTTGAAAAAAGCACCCCTCGACTCGACGAAAAAATGCTCGAATCGAGAATGAAAAGAAACTCGAGGAAAGCGAGAACTGTACGAGGAACAGAATAGAAGAGCAGAGAAGAAACGCCGCGAAGCCACGTAGAGAGCGTTGACGATCCAACCGAAGAGACCAGTTCGGTTTACCTGTGCGGACGCTCGTCCACTTCGAAGCGACGTTTCGAAGCGCCTCGTGCCACTGAAACCGGAAGTGGGAGAAGCCACCGGCGCCGCCGGAGTTCGAGACTCGAATGACGTAACTTACGAGCGCCGACGAAGGGTTGCAGGTGAAAATCGGCGAGTAGGGGTTGCCGCCATGGGGGAAAATAGAGGGGAGAGAACGCAAGATCGGATTCTGCGCCGTGGAGGGTTGCGTTCGACGTCGACGACGGTGTCTCTGTCGCCCGTTAATCTCATCCTGCGTTTATCCTGTCACGATGAAGGAAGGAGACGGACGAAAGGAGGACCGAAGCGGCGTTGCGTTCATCAGACATTCTCGATCTTTGTAATTTGACAATTAGCTGACGACGCAGCCACCATTGGCTCCGGTCGATCGCTTCTTCCCCACCTGCTTCCTCTTCTCCGTCTTTCGTTCTTCACTTTCTCTTCTCTTCCTCCAGACCTTTCTCGCCGATCCACAGTCCGATGCGTCTCGGGTTGGTGCACCTTCGCACGTTGATTTACTTTATTAATCAGCCGACGTCGCGTGATCGTGACGTCTACGCTCGGAAGATGGACCATCGCCGGAGTCTAGAAGAAAATTGATCGGATTAGCCGAGTGTCACGGGTTTGACGCGACTCGCGTCTTCGAATGACGGTGCGCCCTAGAGGTGTAAATTTATAGATAGACGCGTCAAATTGTCCGCCTGTTGTAGAGATTTGTCCAAAAAAGTCCTTCTTTTTGCGTTGCGACAAGAAGACTGTCAAATATGAATTTTATTATTGCTCGATGAGACGTCATGGAGTTTAAGATAGGAAGGAATTGAAATATATTCACGGATACTCGAAGTTCAATGAACCGATCGATGCTAGACGGCGCATCAAAAGTGTCATCGGAAGGTGCAAATGTATTTCTAAGCGTTATATCGCAGTATATAGTATTTTGTATTAGACGAATGATAAAGAAACGTAGGGAAATAAGCCGTTACTGTTTTTTCACTGATTGGAATAAATTAAGATAGTTCAAAAGCCGTTTGATTCCGGTTGAGGGATCCCATCGCTCGGTGAATAATGCATTTGGTTTGGTCGTGCGACAAGGAGGAGGATCTCGTCTTGAATCGATTTCAACAAGATTTGCATTTTACCGTCACTTATATAGAATAAAACAACAGAAATTCATACAAACTCGACCTTCTTTCGATACCGATATCCGTAACGAGACTGTCGAACGTCATGCAAAAATGGATTCGTCCCGCTTTGGGATTAAATTAAATTAACGTCACGTTATCCGTTTCGTTATCTTTGTTGACAGCGTATAAAGATTTCATCCGGAAGCGGTTATTCGTGAATCGAAAGTCGAAGGAATCGCGAGTCGAAAAAATAAAGAAGGATCGAATAGGATAGACATAAAGAAAATGTTACGTTCGAAATAAAGGAGACGAATGTTAATGCGGTAGCAACGCGAAATAATCGTCCGAAATTGTAAATAAAATGTAACAAAAAATATTAAAATCTAGTAATAAAATAGCTACGTTACGTTTCATCCGATCAACAATTTATGCAAGTGTGACGTGTTAGTTCTCAATTTATCCATCGCGACGTATTTGACAGGACGAAACGTGCACTTTGCAAAATGATAATCTTCGTGATTACGCTTTTAAGCAGCCAGGAATATCGTCGACACGTCGCGTCTATCAAATGTAGTTTTAACGTCGAGTTACGGTAATCGAAATAGATACGCACGAGGGCTTTGTCGAATTCTAATTCGTTTTGTTAATTAGAGCTGCTTCCTGATGGAAGGAAGGTACTGGTACATTATGTAGGATCATCAAGTTCTCGAACTTCGTGAAATGAATTACGTTTGTTAAGAAACGTTCTTCTTGTCAATTTTTTCATCGTCGAGCTATCGATCGGACTACCACTTTGAAACGTATCAAAACGTAACCGTTAGACGTACATGTGTAATATGTAATGGGGCGTATCCATAACAAGAAATAAAAATTTACGAAAGATACCATTTTTACAGCGTGCACGATAGATAAAATAAAAATAACGGATTTATAAAGAGGTCCTTTGATTTACCAGAATGGAAAATCCTAAAATATTTAAGCCCTTTGTACGTGACGTAAATATTTTGTATAATGTAACGTAGAAGATATTATCGTTCTCTTTAGGAACATATTTATTTCGGATACTTTTCTTTAAAATTAAACGCAACATTTTATTTGAAAATGATTACACACATTTTTTCATTCGAAGAAAAGTCGAAGAACTTGGAAGAATTTGGTAATTTGGTATTTTATAACGTCAAACCGATCGAATGGAGAGCTTAAACTTTTTAGTGCCAGACGACGATATATCGTCATTGGGGAAAGATTCGAGAAATATCAAGAACGATATACCTCGTTCGAGATGCAAATGTATCGATTCGCTGTAGAAATGCAATGAAAAGGCAGTTTTCGTTTAAATAGCTGTAACTATTATGTTGTCGGCAGCAATAAATATTTCTTATGTCATTTTGATATATCTTTTACATATTTATATATTGTAGACGTTAGATGAGAAGATGAACAAGAAATTACAATTTTTTGTTTATAACTTTCGTTGATTATTTAAATAATAACCAAATATTTCACAAAACAATAATCCGCTTAAAAAGGAGTCAAATATCGACAGCCTCCATACTCCACCTACCAAGTGCTTTGCTTTGTTACTGTAAATAATCGTTTTCCAATCATCCAAACCAATCTCTACGTATTACTTCCGATAGCATACATTCGCTACATGTTTTTAATAATAATCGATGAGTTTCAACCGCACTTTTATATAACATAAAGTAATTTTACGATACTCTTATGAAAGCTTATCTCGTTTTATTTTATTTTCGTAATTAAAAGGGTACTTATGTAAACAAAAAATGATATCTGGTGACTGAATTTTAACGGACAATATTTTTACTTCAAAATAACATAAGAAATATTTGCTGTTCCCAACAGCTGCAGCTATTAAAACGAACACTGCGTTTTCATTGCATCTAGGCAGTTTATGCGTCCAGCATCTCTCGCAGAGGCACTAATTTTGCGTCTGGCACTAAGAGAGTTAACAAGCGTGATGATAATAATAACGAAAAAACAAGAGATTTAATCGCAAGAATTTTGCAATTTCTACCTAGCAATTTTTAAGAGGTGTAATTCACGAAGATGTATGGCGCGTGGGAAGTTATCGAGAATCAACGTTCGTTCGTCTCGTTGCGGTTGCTAGTCTTCTTTTTGCAGATATTCGTAACTAACGCGTGTCTCGATTATAAAACGCATGTCAGGAAATAAAAAGGGCGCGACTATGTTCGGATCCAAGATTCGACGATAAGAAGAAACTTCCCTCTTTGAATTATTATTTACGTCGTAATTCGCGATAAAGTTACATAAAATGCTTTTAAAAACAATTACTTCTTTCGGTTAAATTCATGGAAATGGAATTCCCACCCTTACCGTATCACCGCGCCATTTCTTACATAATTGTACTCATTGTCCATCAAGAATAACATGGGCTGAGATAAATACAATGATCTTGCTAATAGACCATTGTTTCGCGAACAATTATCCAGTAGTTATGTCATCGATATAACGCACAAATCCCCACCAAATGATTCGTATCGTTCTGCACAAAATATAAGCTTACGTAAAGTGATTATTCTACCGTTACAATTTAGTCGATTGTACGCACGTCATAAAGTGGTACCTTGCGATGACGAATACTTGATCTGAATTAGTCTCGCGTTGCGTTTGTCTCATTTAATGGGAAGAGGGGCGAAGGAGGGATGAAAAATTCTTTAATTAAAAATAAAGCAAGACGAACGATACTAAAATGTCTCGCGCTCGCCATGAACCTCGGTGCTGTACACCTACAATTTTGCCCTATCGCCCATTATTTACGCCCACCTTGCGTTCTCCACAGGGAATATTAACGAAAAAAAGGAGAAATGAAAAACAAAAACCAATACGTAACTGCGCCATTACCATCCTATTGTTCTCCACGATCGTTTGACCGTGCAGATAACAGGGCGCATGTTAAAAGCAACATGGAAAACCTCCTTCAGAATCAGACGCTTCGACATAAATTTCATAAGGAATTGCAACGTTCGCCTTTCGTCGACATGTTTACGGCACTACGCCTTGTTAAAGATTGTAAATACGTACGCGTACGCTCACGCAGACATACTATCCCATTCAAGAAATAATGAGATACACGTAGATCCGTCCGAATTAGAATTAAAGGTTGTACTAAACCTGGCAAGAAACTGTTCGTGTGTCCTAGTCCACGTGCCAGGAGTCCTTTTTATTCGCGTGCTTCGTGAAATCGCGCCTGGTACTCCTCGAGATTTCTTCTAATTTTGTCGTTACCTTTAATTAGTCAATTCCAACATTTCGTCATTGTTTCCTGATTTTCATCGAGACTCTTCTCGATATTTCACATGATTTCACTCTCTCACCAGCAATATCGTACTCAAAAAATATAAAAACGATCCTTTGCTTATGTATCGTCCAGCTTACGAGTGCCTAAAAATATTCTGAAACAGTACCAAAGCAGTATCATTTGTGTAGGAAAACTTCGATGGATGTTAAACGGATAAAAGATGTTACGTTGATACATTCAAATGATAACATATATTTCCTATATATTCGGTTAACCTTTAAACGTCGGCATTTAAATTCGCACTGACGGCCCTGCTGCCTGGAATTTTTCCGGACATTTAATTTTGGATATGCAA
>JAITYT010002833.1:127533-140584 GCA_025433975.1 Liostenogaster flavolineata | reverse complement strand
CCCCCCCCCCCCCCCATTCTCCCCACCATTAACTCCAACACTGTCTTTCGTTCTCTACATTTCTTGCGAGAACTTTTAAATTCCTCGACTTATTTTCGAAATGAAATTTTCCATTCTTCCCTCGATAATAATTACGACGTCAAGCTTCTTCCCCGAGTTCTCGTTCATTTTCCATCTTCCGAATTAATTTTTGTTTTACATCTCGTCCTCCTGTAATTTACCGCGCTCCATTGTCTACGGGCTCAAGCCGTAATAAATACTCCTTTCTTTATTCTCCGATAATTTGAATTGTTATTATCTCCGAATAATTATTAGTATGGACTATATATAAGTCTTATATTAATTACGCACAAATACTCGGTTTATGTTCTCTTTCTTCTTTTTCTTTCGCGTTTCCTCGATCATTGATTCACGTCTCATCGCTTTCCGACGTACGATCGTCAAAGATCGTGACTATGTTCCTGTTTACGAGGAAGAGCAGGGTGTTTAAATGCAACTCGATACAATTTCCTGACTGCGAAATCGCCATCGATCGAATCTTTCGATCGTTAACGTCGTACAAGTCGAATGGACGATCAGTATAAAAGTCGTAGTATGAATCATCTAGGTCGTAAGATTCGCGAACCCTTATCAGAAGTTCGGATATACGCGTTGCACTCTGATCTAATTATACGTCGGCGATAGTAACGATTTAATTATCAGATGACAGATAGGATCAATGCCTACTTTCGATTGTATCTCTCTCGCGTATACGACACAAAATAAGTTCTTCCCTTTTTACCCAATAGATGCGTACACAGACGCAAAAAGGCGCGCACACGCACTTGCGTATATAAACATACAAGCTCCACGCAGCACACTTCGTCCGAAAGAGTCGATCCGAATCAGCCGGCTTGCCCAGTCCTAATTAATTATGCGCGCAATTAGCGGACCAAAAGCACGTCTCGATTATAATAACATGATATTACGCGAACCATGAAAAGGTCGTTACACTCCTTCCGAACGACGTCGTCCGGTGTCTCTGCATTAGGGCGGAAAAAAGCTTGTTAAGTTTGCCCACGGGGTAAGCGAAAAGGAAGGAAGATAGAGACTTTGGCGACGGAAGAGGGCAAAAGAGGAGGAAGAAGGAAAATTGTCGAAAAATACGTAAGAGCGTGCATCGAGTAAAGGCGTGACGCATCTTGGCTTTAATTGAGCGGTTTATGCGAAGTACTGCTCCTTCGATACACTCGATAAATTATTCCACGCATGTTTCTCGTGCACGTGAAACATTTCTCCTTTCCGTAATGAAGTTAAAATGGGGTTAATGTAAAATAAAAGAAAAATAAGCCTTACGTGCACGTCGTTGCGTTACACTTTCGAGGGTTATAAAGCGAGGGATATAAAAGATATATCGATTTTAATTTAATTCAGTAGTCTTGTTTTTTGGCAAACGTTAGGTCGTAAGGTGGAAGAACGAAACTTACCGAAACCACGTGTACGTACACATATGCTGCCGCATTCCGTTACTCGTACGTTAAAATATCGGTACCTTCATAAATATGCAATTTTAATCTCGTGCACACTCGGCATCTTTCATTCAGCAAATGCGGTACCCCTTTCTTCCTTGGACTTCCACCAAATTATAATGTTCTAGATCGATTAACATCGCAGAGACATCGTGACTCGAAGAAATAGAAGACAGGAAACCTGTACGGTTTCCAATGCCGCTTTTATCGCGTTTCGAACTCTATGCGAATTATAGTTGGTTGGAAAAGTCAGGAAAAAGCGAATCTGCTTCTATTCGAACTTCCGAGTGACAAGAATTAAAAATGGAGAAAATACGACGTGTGCAAACTTTTGCGATGATTTTGAAAAAATTAATGGGAAATCTCGAGTCTAGTGCGTATTTACGTGCATAAAGAGTTTTTCTTCCTTATTTAACTACGAAAGCTGATAATTCGATGATTTTGCGGTTCTGCAGGAACTTTGGGAGATTAATTATTTCTTTTAGTTTTCCTTTCATACTTTCTTGTCTGTACTTTGAGTTAATGTTTTCAAAACTATCGAATCAAAATTTAAATTGGCTTAAAAACCATAATATTTTCCTCGATCTTCAAAGTTCAGCCCGCCTTCGGTATCGTACCGACGATATTCTTCCACTCGAACGCTTTCGATACGTTTAAGAGCGTATTACGATCGCTTCGTTCTCCTATGGACAATATTATTGGCCGTAAACTAGAGACGAGAAAAAGGAAGAGGAAGAACGAACGAGAGAGAGAGAGAGAGAGAGAGAGAGAGAGAGAGAGAGAGAAAAGGACAGAAGAGAAGAGAGGAAAAGAGATCAAGAACGGTAGCCCCGACGAATCGACTTTGGTCATCGAACTCGCCTTACGACCGAGACCGGAGTATCGAGAAAACTATCGAGGCTCGATCTTGCCTTTGACGATTCGATTCGAAGGAAACCCGCCCTTCGACGTAATGCGTTTCGTACATTTACGAGCGTAATTACGCTCAAACGAACAAATCGATTCACCGTAAATCTTTCAGCTAATCGAATCGATCGAATTGCTCGACGAAAGTGCGCGAGTAATATAAAAACAGCGCGAAAAACGCGTCACTCTGTGCTCTCGTTACAAAGTGACGCGATTTCGTGCGTGAAAATTGCTCGATCAAAATTTCGAAGACCTTTCGATCTTCACGAAAGAATTTACGTTTGACTTTCTCGTCTGCTCGATTTTCGACGGAAGAAAATTAAGTGGAAAAATCTTGTCGGAGGTAAACGTACAGACTAGAAAATAACGAAGGAAGCTCGAACGTCGTACACCTGTGTCGCGATACCCACCAGGCGCGCTAAAGATAAAAGAACTTTTTATCTCTTTACGATTTTATCATAAGTTATTCAATGAGACGAACAAAACGACCTTAACGCAACTCTAGCTTCCTCGACTTGCTTCGTCGAATCTTAAGAGGGGCGAAACGCGTTTGACGAGACGTACCTTCGATCGTACCGATGCTGTCCTTGCCCTCGTCCTCGTCGTTGTCATCCTCGCGATCAGGACGAGTCGTCGTGCCACGAAGAATTGACAGATCTGGCTGCAAGCCGTGGAAAAAGTTCGAGAGGGAATAAGGATGATGGGAAGGAAGAGACGAAGTGCGGGAGGGGAAGGAGGAGGACCATGATAATGATCGAGGTAGGACGCCTTCGAGGGAACGGCCTACTGTTACTACTTTTATTCCTACTACGACTACTTGAACTACTCGTGGTAAGTACCAATGCATATCGACGATACTACTACTACTACTGTTATTGGTGTTAGTGTTACTATCGCTAGTACTCACGAATCCTCGAAAGCGAAGATTTAGTCCAAGGTCCAAGGTCGTCGGCCTTGACAACTCGAACGATTTTTTTAACGACGAACTCTCACATCGCGTCGTCCTTTTTTTCGAACGAATTTCCTAGCCGCGATAAACAGAACGAACGCATCCGTCGTCCGCGAACGCCCGCGACGGAATGCGGGAGCGACTCGTGCTCTTGCTCTCTCTCTTTCCTTCTCTCGCTTACGCGTACGTTCGTTCTTCTTCTCTTTCTCCAACCCCGTTACTGGCATCTCTCTCTCTCTCTCGCTCTCGCTCGCGTTCGTTCGTTCGCTCACGTTCGTTTCTTACGTTCTCGCGATCTCGTTTTCGCCCTTATCCAATTCCTTCTCCTCCTTTCTTTTCTCTCATGAATCAAAGAATTTTCTCTCTGAATCATGTCGTTATCGGGATTAAAAGTGGTTACACTTTTTAAATTCGAATCGATGGTAAGAATTTCTTCCGCAAGAATGTCGTTGTGAAGTAATTTTAATCGAATCGCGGGAAATTTTAAAATTCTTGGAGGGAAGGAAATGTCGGATGCTTCGAATATCTCGCGGACGCCGTGATTGGTTCCTCGTCGATGTTCCACGCGGGGAAGGATAGCTTCGATCGATGAGAAATGTCGTGGCGTGATTGTTGATCGATCGATACATCGATTATTATCGCGCCCGTGATAAATGGCCGGCTCTGACGCGTTCGACGTGCCAAGACGATTTTAAATGTTAATGCGCGCTCTCGCGTGTAATATCGATAATCGATGGACGAATAGAGACGGAAAGAATGATCGGAAATTAGTGATTATTACAAAGTCGCTGATTTTCGATGTAATAAAGCGTGATCGTATGTATTTCAATACATCGTGTGAAGAAGAAATTATCGAATGTACGTTACGTACGTTACGTATCTAAATTTTAATAAAATTCAATCGTTCCGTACCATCGTACGTATCTTTTACGAACACAAATTGAAAGTTATATATGTATTTCAAGATACGATCGCGAAGCGATTCCAGTAAGGAGCGCTGAAACGCACGCGTCTTCTTTCGAATTACTGCTTACGAAATCAATGAAAACGAAACGGAAGTGTCGCAATAAAATCACAACCGAAAGCCATGCAGGATCTTGGAAACCTAAACAAATATTCAAAATAACTTCACTGCGAAGAAACAAAATATAATAACGTGCGATCGATTCGTACGACTCCGAAGAATAAGAAACACTGCGATTGTTACGATACAAAGACAGGATAAAAAAGAAAAAAAAAGATAAAAATTCGTCGCACGATCTCACGAAGACGAAGGAACCGAAGGACTCGCAATAAATCGAAAGGCGACGATATCTCATCGTTACTCACGAAAGGAATCGTCGTCCATCCTCGTCGGGCGACCGCTCACGTGTGCACGCGACGCATACGCACACGCGTGAGCGTACGCGCGTGCACGTGTGAGGCCGATGGTGGGTGGATACGTTTTTTTTTCGAGTGTCACGACGCGTTCGATGGGTACACGCCACTTCTAGCTCCTAGGCAGTGGAGCGGCGTCGTACCTTCTATCGGCCGGTCGCGTCGGATAGCCGGCCGATCGGTCGACCAATCGCGTCGCTCGCACGGTCACGTGTCGCGCTTCCCACTCTCCGCGCCGGGCTGACTCACACCACCCACGGTCACGCGGTGACACGCGGACCGCGCGTACGTCGATGTACGACGGGTTCGCGCGTAAACGGCGCTACGTCACAAAATGGCGACACTGACGCGCTGCGTCAGTGCCAACTGACGACTCTCCTTCTTCTACGGATGTTCCTTCGTTCCTCGAGGGACACGGATCGCCATTCGCAGTCGACTTGGCGACGAGGAAATGGCGCTCGTACGTATATGCCTGTGTATTACGTATTTAATGTTTGGCTCTATGTCGAAGATGCGTCGTCACGTTGAAAGTTTTCGTTTCTCTTGAGACGATTGATACGATCAGAAGTTATACGTGTAAGAGAGGGTTTTATTAAAAATTAAACGAGGTGAGATGGAACAATCAACGTGTTCCACGCACTTTCTCGATCGAACCACAACATTGGAGGAATTTACTTTCGTTCAAAATAGAGACAGATATCGTGACGTACGTTTGTATTGGTAACAATAGAATCGCCCCCTCTGATACCCGGGTTCGTACAATTTTTTAATTACGCACGTCAACCGCACTCGATTCAGAGCACTCCATTTGAGTTCACTTTATCTGTCAAAGAAAGGATGGAATAAAAAGAAAGTGTAGAAAAATATCGTTCGCTCTCGAATTTCAGGGAGCTAAACGTAAAAATGTAGCTTAATATATGGTTATAATACCGAAGAATATTGCGATGCAATTACGAAAGTTCGATAGACACGTTAATTTCTTCGCGTATTCGCCTGGAAGTTATTGGAAAATATTCCTGGAAATCTATTAGACCTGGAAAGATATTGTAAAACAGTAGCTCGAATGATTCGATACGAAAAAGGCAAAATTCTTTGACGTCATTGCCTTTATCAACGAATGAACGCGTTCCTTATATATAAATTAAGCTTCGATTTACAAAAAAGAAAATAGAAATACTTGAAGAGGATCTCGATGACAACGTGATCTGTTACTCGAAAGCAAATAATCACAATCGATCCATCGAAGATTTCGTATCTCTTGCCCAAACGATGATTGGAGACTGTAAAAGGCGCGCGCGCGCGTCTAAAGGTGCTATCGAACCGCAGAAACAAACCACACCTCCCACGTGAACAACGTAAAAACTGGCACGCAGGTGGTAACTCTCGAAATCATCATCGAACAATCGATAGTTCACTCGTCCAGGATTGGTTCTGGAAGGGCAAAGGACGATCCCTACGAGCTGTAACCAGACCCCCTCCCTACGAATCTCTTTCCGGGGATTAGTATATCGTACCGATCGTCCACCCCTGCTTGCTGTCGGCCAGTCTGCCTTCCTGCCTGTCGGCTACTTTCGTCTTTTGTCAGAATCGACCGTTTCGAAAATGGCGTATACGGCCGTCGTACCATATTGGCGTATTGTATCGAAGCGATGATAGTCGACGCAAAATGACTACCGTCTCCTTTCTGAATTCTCAGTCACGAATTTTTCATGCGACGTCCACAAAGACACTGTAATTTTTGTTTTTATAACAAATGTATGATCTTGTCGAGATGTATATTAATAAAACGTCTTTCTTGATATGGAATGTATCTGTCGAAAGGCTAATTTTATTTATTTATTTTCTTAGATTTTATCGAGTAGATAAAGTTAAAGCTGCAGTGCAATAATTTATATCGAAAGATAAGATGTCTTTTCGTACAAGGAAAATTAATTTTTGATCGAAAGAAGAATTAGCAGAAATGATTATATTACGTTTTAAATAAAAGAACAATCGAATGCACGCAACATAAATGCGTGCTCGATATCGGATATACTTCAGTATATCATCGTGGAGTCGATGGACTGACGTTTACCGCAAGGCATCGTGGAAACGTTTTCGAGAAACAGTTTCTTCGTAGAAGGTAGAAGAAAAGCAGAAGAATGGAAGAGGGAAGAAAAAAGATTTTACGGCATCGTTGCACGGATCCCCGCGCGAAATGGCAAAAAGAAAGTCAGTCAAAGAACTGCGCGTTCTGCTTCCGTGTTATTCGTAATTATTTCCTATACGGTCGACTAGGTTGGAAGGCACCGAAGCGAGCGGATCGTTCGATTTTTATCCCTTTTACAGGTTTCTCTTTTTTTCTCCTCCCCCTCTCGTCGTTTCTCCTCCGACGCTCCGCCATTATTTCGGCTGCGACAACAACGGATTCGCTTTACGATCGACCTAATTTTTCTGGATCTGACTTCTGTTACGCGGTAACACAAAGCAAGCAAATACGAAGTGAATGGATACGGATGGAACGAAGGAAACGTAGCGAAGCGAGCAATGATACATCGAGCTCGTAAAATCAGACAGATTCTTGGGTTGGATCGAATTATTGACTTCGTATTCGTATCCAGTGTATTCACTAAGTAAAAATACTTAAAACGTAGAATATTCGATCCTTCGTTTTTTTAATAATTTTGTAAGCCATATAGCTAGGTATTTCCGCGATGTTTATAAAAATTTTATCACACTATTGCTTTTTAATCACAGTACAGATCTTCCTGATGGAGAAAATATACGTCTTTAGTGTGAAAGAAGCGCATTTAACCGAAGGAAGTAGATGAACGTTATTTTTAATATTTTGAAATTACAAATATGAAATGGATCAACTGGCGTGATACTTCCAAACGACTACTCATATGGAATTTGTGACTTCGGATTCGTGTTTAGCACGTTAAAAACCTTTTCTTCAATTTTCTAAGCTTGAAATTTTTGTGATTTTTTTCAAAATTCCACCACTACGTTTCATCGTTTTAAATCACCGTACTGATTCTTCTGATCGAGAGAATATACGTCTCTTAATCCCTTCCCTGACGCGAACGAGTTATTTCGTCCTCTATATTTACTTAAATGTTCACCAAGAAGCTTATTGATCCTGTCAACGCTGTCGAGCAGAAATATACTCAGTTTTGCCAAACGTGTCTGCGGATAGTACTCGAATAGTACTTTTGCAAAATACTCGATAACGGCGAAACGTCATCGTTTAATCATTGACGGATGGTAAATCGTGGTCCGCGTCAGTCGATGAAGCAGCGTCGCCTCACGTCGATTTTCATTCGAGCGCATATCGCCTTTTTATGCAATGCGCAAATGAATTTGTCCACCGATGGACGGGCTTCCTCGATCAGATTATCGCATACGAAAGAGTTCGTCGCACGTTAACTTCGTCAACGTCGTGACATCGAAGCTAAATTTATCGAGATTCGCGAAATGCGCCTACGAGAGACGAATGTATTTTTGCGATGTTTCGAAAAAGCGAGGGTAATAAAGGGTACAGCGTGAGTTCAATTCGTAACTACGATGAAATCAATAAAGGATGAAGCGGAATAAATTATTAGGTTGGTGCGTGTGAAATGTCGTATTTTTAAATGAATATATAAAACTGCATATCTTTTTTCAAAAGCTGTGTTTATTCGGTCAAATTATGCTCCATTTGCTTCAATACGCTTTTTCCAACGAGATTTTAATGCACAGATGCCTGTCTTAAAGAAATTCTGAACTTTAGAATCAATAAACTCTGATATGGAATTTTTCAGACTGTCTTCATTTTCATACTGTTCTAAATGTTTAAAAAAATGAAAGTCAGTTGGCGAGAGATCACCAGATCGAAATTGTTCAAACCAACGCTGCACTTTACGATCGTTATCAGTATTTTTCCTAGACACCTGGTTTATATTGCGTGCAGCTTTTGCTTTATTTGCATTATTGCCAAATTTATACTCACTTAAAAAAATTACACGAATGTCAGTTGAAATCATATCCTTACAAAATTCAAAACAAATAACAAAATGGAACACTTTTAAGAAAATCTTTGTTGAAACGTGATTCTGGCAATGGACAATACGACTATAAACGAGGTTATGCCAAAAACAAAAGCATAACGAAAACAGGGAGACAAACGTTCATATGTAAAGAAAACCCGACGTTTCATATGCACCAACCTAATAATTAAAAATCGCCGATACCGATATTCGCGACACACTTTACGATAAAAATACGATTGCGTTCGAATTTAATCGATCTCACCGCCTTTTTCGTTCTCCTTACGAATCTTCCTCGAGTCCTTCGTCGTCGAAGATAAATTCTTCTCGAGAAGCGCGTTTATACGAGCGATCACCTTTTACAGTTATTGCTACTTTCGTAAATCGTGCGCAATTGCAATCTTATAGAACGATAAAAACGGTTTCGAATAATCGACCACACTTGCATTAGTCATCGTTTTGTTACGAAGAAAGCACCACGTCGTCCTCGTCGACGTTGTGGTCGACATTCCAGGACGGAATAATTGTCAATAATGAGTTTAGATCGGAACGGAAAAGTACAGTTTAACGTGGTTATTGCGTACGGTTTATATCGTCCTAGAACTGAGGTACGAAGGAAATCGAAAGAAGAGGGGCAAAGATAATCACGATTCGCGATCCCTGACCCAATGCCATCCGCTTGTTGTTTCATTTCCGAATTAAAGCTTCTGAATTTAACAAATAGTTCGTTTATCAATAACGCACTTATTTCCAAAATAACATCAAGCTTAATCGCCTGTAAAAAAAAAACATACTCCGTTACGAAAAAATTTGTAATTCAAAAAAAGAAGCATTTAATTTAAAAACGTTAACAACTCTTGTAAGTCTAAAAAAAGAAAATAAATTGCTTTAAGAACCAAGGGAAAAACGTTCGTCGCAATTCAACAAACAAGAAGCTCGTAATAACATTTAATTTTGTACAAAGGTCAGGCTGTCTGGGCCCTTTTTAGCTGCCACAGATCAAGGTACAGGTTTATCCTTATTATTCGATGACAATTAAAACGGTTAGGTCAACGAGTCGGGTAGCAACGACGATTTACCTCAGAAAATTTCGTTGAAAATTCCTTTCTGGATTGGGTCGATCAGATTCGTTACTTTTTTCCCGTCTGGACAATGAAGAAGGAAGGATCGAAAAGGTAGCCACGATGATTGACAATAATCGAAGGTCCATGAAAATGTACGCTTTAACGCGACCCAGCTCGAAATAGAGAGAGAGAACGGAGAAAGGAAGGCGATAGACGCGCGTGTAAAAAAAACTACAATGTCTGCAAGCTGATACCGAGCCTTAGGGATTGGCCTAATAGCCAATGGAGTTTTCTATGGAATCCTGATATCCCCTTCTCCGTTATCCTACGACCGATCGGCTCAATTAAAAACGGTCGAGCCAAATCTGGAATTTTCTCGAGTACAATGGCAATTTTCTACGAGTTAAAAAATGATCTGTTAGCACGGTTTTCGAGAAAAACCGTGCTACCATTGATTTATGACTTATTCTACGTAAAATACGAGAGATTATTATAAGATCGTCCGAACTCGATTTTGGCAAACTTGTTTCGATCCACAAACGTTTCTACCGTGAAATTTTATTCTTCCAGCTTTTCTTACGTTTCTAATCAGACGTAAGAGTTGAATAAAATTGTACGAATTATTCAATGAGACCTCGAAAGGCGAAAGAAATAAAAATGACCAAGTGAAATAGAACAAAAAGAAATTTCGAACGGAAGTGCGTCGTCGAACGATCGCCTTTCACGCGAGCTGATCTTCTTCGCGACATAAGGAAACCGATCCTTCGAAGGAAGAACCGAACCGATTCACCGTTACTCAGGCATTATTTCCACCTTTTCGTAAACTCACGCTCGCGCAATTTTAAGGGACCGCCTGCGCTGAATGGGGATGACACGGTTAGGGGTAGCCCGTCTACCCCTAAAAATCCAACTAACCCTCTTTCTTGCAGCCGCGTACGGGACAACCCGCTGCTTTTTTTTAAACCTAACACGCAGCTTTTTTTTCTCTCCCTTCGTCTCTCCTTGTCGCATCCTCTCGCACTCTCCCCTCTCTGTCGATTCGATCTCTCATTCAGTTTCCTTCTCGACGCATGTGTTCGACGTCGACTTTGGCGAGCAGGGTAATGAGTCGAACGAAAATTACCACTCGAAAACGTGCTGGCATGACTCGAAAATTACGGAGCTCGTCGCGGGGCGCATTTCACGCCGGCTTTTTCCGTTGATGTCAGGGATAAACGCGGATTTCCTCGCGCTGCGTGATGTTCTTTGTAACGGCGGTATCTGACGGGTATGTTTAATGCCTTAAAGAAAATTGATCGATGATCATTTCTGCTTATAATCGACTTTTAATAAGTCGGAAGAGTTGTACTTTCGAAAGAATATGAAATACCGATCAAAGATATTAAAAAAGGAAGAAAAATATTGACGAGCATTGCCTTACTAATTTTAACATTGTTACAATTTAACGACTCCAAGAATTAACATGTGAAATAATTTATTTTATTTAAATAACGGATTTATTGACGGAAAATCAGCCGAGAGAGGAATCGAACCCGACTCACTGAAAAAGTGTTCTAACCTTTGCCTTCTTGCACAATACCCAAACAAAAGCATCTTGTTAGCATGATTATAATCGAAGGTAAAATTAAAAAATACTGTTAAGCGGACCAAAAAATTTAATCGATAAATCATCGAAATTCTGCTTACGATTAACTTTAATTAAGCAAACAGAGTTGTACTTTCAAAATAAAATGAAATACCGATCAGATATAATAAAAAAAAAACATAGACAAACATTGCCTTATTAATGTTAACATTATCATAATTTAATGGCTCGCATTTATCGTATTTCATTACGATAAACGCATTTATTCAGAATCAGCCGAACGACGCATCTAAATCCTTGCCTTCCTCGCGTAACATTCAAGCAAGGGGTATCTCGTCGACAGCATGACAATACCACGAATTCACAGCCGATTTTCTTAATCGCGTAACGCTCCACTGAGCCGGTCATCGTACTTACCGATGATGGAACAAATTGTTACAAGTGTTATACGTCGCAACTTGACCGTTCGAGTTCTCGATCCTTTCTTCCCGAGTCTTTTCTTTTCCCTTTTTCGTTCGCCTCGTTTTTCTCGTCGCATTGTTCCTTTCCTCTCCTCGGCAACGTCGGTGGCAGCAGCAACGATACCGACAACCGTTAGGATACTGATCGAAAAAGCAGAAGAAGCAAAGACGGGTTCGTTGATTTCTTTCAGGCCACGATCTCGCCTAGCTACGTTTCGATGCAGACGGTTGTTCGCGAGGTGAGGAATGTCGTGCTTCTTCTCGTCTTGCAACACGAAATCGTCGAAAGAAAATAATCCTGGTTTAAAGATGCACTTGATATCGGGTAGCACTTTTTGGTAAAACGCACAGAGACACTTTTTACATCACGCAGTTACATCGAAAACCGAATTAATCCTTCTTGAAGAAAAATGAATTCGCGTTAGTTCGAATAGGTCGGTCTAATCTTTGATTACAAGATTAGGTTTAGGAAATTAGTTTAATCGTAATTCTTTTGGTAAGTCAAAATATTCAAACTCGTTAGGATGTACTTGATTCTCCGGGTTAGTCAACGATAGACATTACGAAAAAAGGCGAGACGAGGAAGGACACGTGTCCGTACCGGTAACAGACTGAAGGCTGCCGAGTGTCGAGTACGCGATTCCGCTCGAGGTTGGGTTATTATTATTTAAAACAACCCTTCGAGCGATCGTACAGGGCGTATGAGTCTTGAATCGGGGATCGCGGATAGGAGAAGGGGAGACTAAAAAGTTGGAAGGGTGAACGTTTTCGGGTCCAGGTGCCAGCAGCCTCCAGGGGTTATAAAAGGGGGTATACGAAAGGGGGGAACTCCCTTTCTTTTTTCCTATTTTTTATTCTACCGCCCTGCGTAAAAGGGGAATGTGGGACAGTGGTACGTGAAATTTAAGGGTTTCGATCGTTTTGCAGAAGCTGATCGATGCTATTGATACGAGATATGATTTTTTTTTCTTTTGCGTTATCAAATATGAACTGTACACTTAAAAATATATTTATAAATTTCGACCGATTTTTTATCTTAAACGCTTTAATCCATCGCTGCAAAATAATGTTTAACACTGGAACTATCGACGATAGACGTATACCTATTTCTACCGGAGGGGTCAAAATGACTTGTTTCTTAAATTAATAAATCGTTTAAGAAAAAACATAACAATTTTGACGTTTTTATATATT
>JAITYT010002833.1:98750-126851 GCA_025433975.1 Liostenogaster flavolineata | reverse complement strand
CTACATCTATGTTAGATAATGTATTTCAAAGTTTTTGCAAACGATTGCAGTTCTGTGTTAATTCCAATAGACAACACTTTGAAACATATACCACTAATTCATATGCGCAAGCAAAAATTTTCTTTTTTTTTTTTAAATTGTGTATTTCAATTGTTAAATTATTATATTTCTCTTTCATACATATGATAATAAAATTGACAAGTTTTTTCTACAAAATGGCGTTTAATTCATTTTATTTGGTCTATTTGTTACGAAGTAATAGCCATTTACTTTTAACACATTCCCATTGGTCACCCTGTATCTACACCGCATTTGGTATTGATAAAATACCACAATTTCAGGTAAAAGTTTACTATCTTTTTTCAAATTTAACAGACTTATGTTTCTAACTCAGTAACAATACGTTTTTATTGGGCTCACTCTTATATATGATAAGGGTATAATTTTCTGTTTTGTAAAGAATTGTCAATAAGCGAGACATGTTATCCTTTTTTGATTTTGCAAATTTAGGTAAATCTCTCTTATTTTGTCTAATGATGCCAACTAAGGAAGTTCTTTTAGTTATCAATTTTGTTGATAACGACAAACTTGTAAAGAAATTATCTGTTATTACTGTTCTTTTGCAACCAATATATGGTTTCATAAGTTTCAGAACGACAAATTCACCCAAAGGTACGGATAATCTCATTCCGTTTTTTCCTACGTAGGGAAATGCATTTACAAGATATTTACTTTTTACATCCGATGCCAACCAGAATACCATACAGAATTTTATACCAGACTTATTTGGCTTCATTTGTATATACTACGTAAATCTACACCTGACTTTGGTCAAGAATAACTGTTCATCAACTGTAATGGCAGCTCCTTATTTATAACACATTTGGCTATTTTCAATGAATTTATTCCACACTTCTGCAAATTTATCTGTTTGCAATCGTTAATTTTTTTCATTTTTCTTATTAAAACGAAGAATTTCGACGAATTTATTCCTGCTTATTGTTTTAGAGAATGATAATAGTTTACGGTAATTTTTTAGAGTGTATGTATATGTACAAAAATGTACTTACTTTTCTAAAAAAGTATTTAAACTATACGAAAATAATACGAAGAACTTCTGAAATCAGAAGTTTACCTACGTTCTGTGTGGAGGTCAAAATGATTTAATGTCGGTACATATAGGTATACTACGTACAATTTTACAGTAAAATGAAAAGAAAAAAGGAAGCTGTTTTGCAGAATTAATTATTTGTATATTTTAGAAAAAGTCATACAAAATTTCAGAAAACAAAATGTACTAAAAATGAATGATTATTAGAAATGTCAAACAAGTCATTTTGACCTCTCTTGGTAGATCTAGTGTTAAAAATTATCATTAATGTGAGCAAATGAAGAAAAAAGAGTTGGCGAAAAGTAATTTATTAGTTTGCATAAGATTTTCAAATATTGCTTTATTCAATCAGTTAATTTTTAAAGTACCATTAGCTCCTTGTCAGAGTAAAGCGCATAGGTTGTGCTATTTGATGTATTAAAAAATTAAATTTTGGTTAACCTAATCGTAAACATATGTGATTATTATAACATAACTAATATTATTTCTAGTATTTTTTATTGAAAATGTTCAACTTCATGAAAACTTTATGAAAAAAGAACAAATGGTTTATGACTGCTTAAATTTTACAATTTAACCAAGAATAATTATATTATTTAATTTATAATACATTATCATTAAAGAAAATGATGAACCACAAGAATATAGTAAAAGTACGTTCAAGATTTAAATCTTAGTCTTTGAAATAAAGCCATAGAATTTTAATATGTTTGCATATTCCTATAAGCAATGGAATTGCTCATTTGCCGCACAAAAATTTTTCAAATATGGATATATTTACACTGAGTATTGATTATATATAATTCACATAGCATTAACTAACTTATTCATCTTCCTTACTATTTTATCGTCGAGAAACCATTACTTCTCTCGACATCTACCGGTCTTGGAAAGAATCACTGCAAAATGAGTCCCAAAACGATGGTTTCCACGGTATCTTAATGCCGAATTCAACTGTGCTAAATAACTACAAACAAAATTCACAATAACATCACGCAAATTAAAAAGCAACCATACTTTCATTCAACAATTTTACATTTACTAGAAAAGCCATTTTATCGGTGAATACGAATATCTCGTCGACAACGGTACCGCAAACGAGGCATCAAAATCTCTGTTCGCGCGACTTTCTCATCGACGTCGATGCCAACGACGAACAACACCTCGAAAATCGCTTTAAACATCCAAACTCTCGATATCGTGTGTCTTCCTGGCAGACTCTCGATATACCACGATTCCAAACCTAAAAATCAAATCAAACACTTGTCTGAAAATTTAAACACATCGCGAACCAAAGATATCGCTTCGAATCTCGAGATGGCGTTTCTTCTGACGCCTAAACATAGCTCGTCGTTCACACGACGACCCTGGTGTAACCGTCTCTACCACGTCTCGACTTTCTAAAACCCCAGAAGGAAGTACGAATTCAACAGAAAAAAACAACACGACGTACAAATTAAACAATAATCAAACGATGCTCCGCTCGAAAGAGAACAATCGCTCACGTCGCCTCCGAAACAGGATTTCGTTCGAAGTTAGACGCTGGTCCAACCCCAGCGACATCCTGCCGCCTTCGATCGACACTAGAATAGCTCCATCGGCGGCCAAATAGCGCTCGTCTCCTCGACTCGAACGAAGCAGCCACGGAGGAAGAAATAGAAACGCTTCTTAGGAAGGCAAAGCGATTCTTGCACGAGTCTCGTTCTGTATTTCGAGACGGGAGACAGAGAAGAGCTGTTGCTGCTGTCATTGCCACGCGGTTCGTTTGTGAGACGAAGGATCGCGATCTAATCGTCTTCGTAAGCTCGAGTTGAAGTCGAATACCTGGAAAAATGCTTCTTAACTTAGGGTTAATAGAACGCGCAAGGGTGAAGAGTTTCCACTCTGCCGCGATGCTTCGAAATCGCTGGATGCCTTTTTGCAAGGCCACGCCTCGATCTGACACGACTTGTCGTCTCTTGCGACACGCGTGAGTGTCTGAACGACGCGTGTTTTTTCAGAGACGAAGGATCGCGATCTAATCGTCTTCGAAGGCTCGAGTTGAAGACGAAGACGAGACGTTCGCTTTTGGCTTTTAGAGTTGATAAAACGTGCAAGGATGAAGGGTTTCCACGCTACTGCGATACGATGGATTCGAAATCGCTGGATGCCTTTTTGCAACACGGCGTTTCGATTCGACGCGATTTGTCGGCTCTTGTGACACGTGCGAGCGTCTGGACGACGCGTGCTTCCACAGACGTCTGGTCGTTCATCCGTACAGAACTGTTTCATTCGGTTTACGCGTTGACTGCAGGGAGTTAATCGATTGTTTCGATCGTTCACGAGGTAGAATAAGAATCGCGCGATTCGAAGAACTTCGGCCAAGGAATCGTTACTTTTATGAAATAACGTTATTAATAACGTTAAGTGGAGTACATCGCACATCTGGTTTTGCATGGAATATTTGTTTAATAAGTGAATTAATTACGAGCCGTGGAACGTAATTTAATACGTAGTTTCTAATAAATGGCTATTTTGTCACCGAATATATCTTTGCACTTTTTGTTTTAACGTTCTGACAATTAATAATGTGGATTCTATGGAAATTTCAAAAAACGAAATCTACCGTATCTTTTATATAATCGTATGTCTTAAAAATAAAATATTGCGAATTCTAAAAGTTTTCCCTTTTCCACTTATATGTCGCCATTTTCACGTGGACTTTAAATTTCTTCCGGTACAGTTCCTCCAAGATGTAACTACAAATAAACGTAAGTAAGAGAGAAACTTCGATATTACTTCACTGATCTTAATAATTTTGTTTTAGAAATGTTTATAACTCTTCACTGGTAGGTAGAGCTTTCCACAAAAATTATTAAATATGGATATAATATTATACTGAGTATTGCATACGTACTAAGTCAGTATTGACTAATTCATTCATCTTTCTCAGTATTTTATTATCGAGAAAGTACTAGTCCCTTCGACATCTACCGGTCTCGAAAAGAATTACTGCCAAATAGGCCCTTCACGCGCTCGCCAACCCCCTCAACATCGTGCCGCGTCCGATCGACACTCGAATCTCCATCGGCAGTCAAACGACACCTGACCCCTCGATTCGAGCGAAGCAGTCACGAAAAAAAAGAAAAAAAAAATTAAAACCACTCGATAAGACAAAACGATTCTTACGCGTACATCGCCCTGCATTTCGAGGCAGAAGAACGGAGAAGAACCGCTACTGCTGCTGCTACTGCTGTCGCGCGTGTCGTTTCTAAAAAGAAGAATCGCGATCGAATCGTCGCTCTTATCGTCCTCGAGGGCTCGAATGAAAAGCAAAGACATCTGTCGTCTGGATTTTCGACGTAATTGCGCTCACACGAACGCACAATGATGCAAAGTTTCCAGACAATCTGCGACGCGATGATTCGATCGCAAAATGCTCTTTTCGAGGCGGCGCTCGTTGCGGTAAGATTTAACGTCTTGAGTGACACGTGCGTGTGCCCGGACGACGCTTGGACTTCCACAGATTAATCGTTTGTCTGCTAGTGACTATTTTATTCGACTAACTCGTCGATCGCCAACAGTAAATCGATCGTTTCGATCGTTTCCGAGGCGTGATTTAATAAATAGCACCTTCGCTCGCGCGTAAGCGAGTGACGAGAACCTTCCTATCGTTCGAATTCGCGCGTCCCAGTGATCAACGCGTCGAGCACGCACGCTTTTGCGAAGTATCTGCAAACGTGTCGAACGAAAGCACGTTTGGAAGGAAATTATCCGAGAAGCACGTTCATTTCGATCGAAGTTCGTCAAGCGATCCAAGTGTAGTCGTGGTTTTGTCGTAGATATAGAGAAGATATCATGGTATTCCTTACGTTTTTCGTCCGTGATCGGTTGAAGAAACGTCTACGTTTTTCATAACGAGAAGCCATGCGTTCGCCTAAGTTCCGTATTTTGCTGCGTATTCATCGTTTCCCTGTGGATTTTACTTCGTCGCTTTCAATCCCGCCTCAACTTCAAACGAAATACGGGACGAAACAATCTTGTTTTCCCCCTGATTCTTGCGAGAAAAGCTCCCTGCAGCGAGTTTTCGCGCTTACACGAACGCGCGATGACGGAGACTTTCTGGACACCGCGGTGCGACGATTTCAAATCGCAGGACGCTCTTTTCAACGCGACGCTCGTTGCGGTAAGATTTAACGTCTTGAGTGACACGCGCGTGTGCCTGGACGACGCTTGCGTTTCCACAGATTCTCAATCGTTCGTCTACGAATGACTATCTTATCCGATTGACTCGTCGATCGCGAACGGTACATCGATTATGTCGATCGTTTACGAGACACGACTTAGTGAATAGAACCTTCGCTCGTACGCGAGTAACGAAAATCCTCCTATCATTCGGGTTCGCGCGTCGCAATGGTCGATGCGTCGAGTACGCGCGATTTTATCAAGTACTCGCGAACGTGTCGAGTGAAGGTACGTTTGGAAGGAATTACTCGAGACGTACGGTCATTTCGATGCAAGTTCGTGAAGTGATCCCAAGCGTAGTCGTAATTTTGTCGCAGATATAAAGAAAGTATGATATTTCGAACGCTCTTTGGCCGGGAAGGAGATGAGAAGCGACTCCATTTCCCATAACGAGAGCCATGCGATCGCCTAAGTTCGGTTTTTTCTGCTGCCGAGCCCACTCCTTGTTTCCTTGAGGATTTTACTATACACCACTTTGTGACTCCGATCTCCTACTACACGCGAAAATACTTCACGAAACTGCAATCTTACTTTTCCATTGTTTTCTCGAGAAACTCCTTATAGTAATAGAGACTCCCCAAAAATTATAAAATATGGATTTGATATTTTACACTGAGTATTGCAAATACGTAGAATGCTGACATTGCCAACTTACTCGTTTTTTTAACAGTTTTATTATCGAGAAACCACTAGTGTTTAGGACATCTACCGGCCTCGAAAGGAATCACTGCCGAACAGTCCCTGCGAGACGCTCGTCCAACCCCATCGACGTCGCGACGCCTTCGATGGACACTCCAGTCTCCATCGACAGCGAAGCAGTGCCTGTTCCTCGGCTCGAACGAAGCAGCCGCGACGAGAAGGAAGAAAGAAAAAATAAAAGCGTTAGATAAGACGAAACGATTCTATCGCGTGCCTCGTCCGACATTTCGAGGCGGAGGAACGGAGAAGAGCTGCCGCTGCTGCCACGGCAGCACGTGTGTCGTTTGTTGTAAAACGGAGGATCGCGATCGATCGTCGCTCTTATCGACGTCGAGGGCTGCAATCGAGGACAAAGACGCGCGAGTTGTTCGAGCTTTTGACCTTCTGAGTTCACGCGAACCTGGAAGATCGTAGGATTTCCAAGCACTCTGTTCAGACAGGATGATTTCAGATCGCGAGAGGCTTCTTACAAGACGACGCTCGATGCGAGACGATTCGACGTCTTGGTGACGCGTGCGCGTTTCTGGCCTGACGCAAGAGTTTCCATGGATGTTCGAACGTTCGTCTGCGCGTAATTGTTTTATTAGGTTGCGCGTCGATCGCGGACGGTAAATCGATAGCTTCGATCGTTTACGAGATGTAATCGTTAAATTAAACTTCCGCTCACGCGCGACTAACGCGGCTTTTATGGAAACCTACCCGTCCAGGCAGTTTCGCGCGAGGCTGCGAATAGTGCGGTTAAGTAAGCACGATTTTATGAAGGATTCGCAAACGTGTCGGGCGACAGTGCGTTTAGATGGAAATTATTCACGAACTACAGTAATTTTGGACGAATTCCGTAAGGGACTTTAAGTCCCTTGTCGTGGTTTTGTTGTGTATCTGGAGCAAAATGTCACGATATTTCTTATGTTTTTCCTGTTTGTAAACGAGATACAGACAACGTTTGCGTTTCTCGTATCGAGAAGTGTTTCTAGTAATTGAGTCTAATATTTCTCCTCATAATGAAGGTCGCGTTTTTTGTGAGAAATTATCTTTCACTTTTCGTCATCGACATTAATTTTGACCGATTGAGGAATTCGAAAAGACTATGCCTATTTCTAATTTAATCAATCAACGAAGCCTGAAAGCAGCAACTCCATTGTTAATATACGTCATGGTTATTTTAGTGAAAAGATTGAAAACACCGCATTTTATCGCGGACCTCCTGGACGTGAGTTATCGCGTGAATATTAAGTACAAAAAAGATAAATCAACGACGTATCTTTCAGTTCACTTTTCATTTGTATTGGACATACCTCTTTGGTTTATATTTCATTAATGCTGTTTTTCGCAGTAAACGCATTACAAAAATTATTTAGATATGATTTTTACACTGAATATTGTAATTAAGAGTTTGTGTAACATAGGAGGTTAAATAGGAACAAGAATAGTATCTATTGCAGAAATGTATATAGATGTTTCAGCCATCTAGTGACGAATATAGAAACTTGTGTATAATCCATTTACGAAAAATCACTGTCAGGGATTCGATTTAAAATTCTCATAAGTTTTATAATTATTTGATAAAATTTGCGTAATGTTTGACAATATTTAACTTATTAAAATTATTGAAATTACTTTTTAAACATGTCATTCTTCAAAATCTAACAATAAATTCTGTATTTATATGAACATACATACGTATCTTTAATCAACTGCTTGAATATATTTAAAGGTACATTGTTACCTTTAAATATATTACATATAATAATTAAAATTAATACGTATGTAGTCTGCGATTTTAGTTAGCTTATTAGTTAGAGATAAGTTAGTTTATAATCGTAATAATCAAGCCATTGATGTGAAGATTTAACGCAAATAACAAAAAAACCTTACTTATAATAAATTGCAGATAATTCACTGTAAATAAAAAAATGTATAATTTCGACATATCAACATCCAACTCTAAATGTATTCAAACGATTTCTACACTATTACAGTACCTAATAATCCTCTCTTCTTTAAAACTTTACAGTGTTTGTATTACCAAACAAGCATTCCAAAAATTATATGGATATAAAATCACTGAATATTGTTTGGATAAAGTTATGTAATTTACGATTCAAATGAAAACAAATGTTCGGTCAATTTCAGTTGCAGGAAAGAGAAATGATCCTTCGGCCATCTAGGGGTGAAAATAAAAATTATTGTTACATTCCTGAACAATAATAATCGTAATGTTATAACCAAATTTGGCTGTCGAATATGACTATTCGATATATGTACATATATTGACGTGAACAAAAATGAGTTGAACGCTTTACAATGTAATAGTAATAAATTAATTATTGAAAGTTTGTCTTCTTGCCGATTCCAATAATTTTTTGGTTTATGATGTAAGCATGATTCCGAACAACTTTTGCAACATTTGCAACATTTTTGCAACAACTACTGCTCAGCTTTACTTTATAAGATATTCCCAAAAATCTGTCCATATCACGGCAATAAATTCTACCTATAATTATGTATTTACAACAACGCTGCATTACTACTAATTATCGGTTACGTTCCACGAATAATGTAAATAAAAGTCCTATTCACAATTACGTATTTAACGATGATTATTATCAATGATCTATATTAGATTTGGATCTGTCTCTTAAATTCCCCCGCCATAAAGCATGTGACTATATATTTAGATAATAAATAATAATAATATATTAACGATACGTTGAATAATACTAAAAATGCGACTGTCAAATAAGATATCTATGAATATCAACAATGCCAATATATTATCGATATTTCGATACGTAAGTATTAATATTTTATCGCTAATTTATCAATAATTAATAGTCATATCTCTAATAAAAAAACAAAGATGCTCGCTAAACGAATACATATCTCCACTCAATTATACTGTGGTAACTGTTATAATACGTACATCAAAGTTCATTCATCGTATCACTCCAGAAATTCATCATCACTGCTGCTGAAATTACACAATTATTTTCACTGGAACATTGCTGATCCCACATTTTCTAAATGACTTTATTGGTAATCTCACTTTTAATTTGCTACCAAGATATTTCATTTTTCGTGAGTGTAACATCATGAGTTGGGGCTTGATTATTTATTAGCTCTTTGCACTCCGGACAATTTTCAGCAACTCCGAGTCATTTTTTTATTGTGGGTTACCTACAACTCCGGGAATATTTACACGTGATCGCGCCAGTGAGAAAGGGCAAAAATCCTCTCTTGTCATAAAGAAAAGCTCGAATACGGAATTGTCCGCTTACCGTCGCCGTAGCGGCGACAACGAAGTGCAAAGGGTTAAATATTTTTCCCGGTAAATCAGTCTGTGGTCTTTAAGACAATGTACGTCCGGATTTCCGAGTTAACCATGCACCGAAAAATATTGTGCTTAACCTGTTAACCGAGCGGGACGTATAAATACGTCAAACTATATATATATTTTCATAGCGTTCTCATTTATTTTAAGCATAAATAACAAAAACACGTAGTGTTTACGTAGTTCGGGCGTGACGTATTTACACGTCCTAGTGAAAGAGTCGCGCCCGTTATATGCTGTGTAATTAAAAAGGGAATTCCCCGATTAACACAGGTTAATATGGATTTAATATGATTTCTGAATAAATCTTTATTATCCACCATCAATGAAAAGAGACCAATATAAGCGCACACACGTAAATTATAATAAAACTCATACGCACATTGTCGATTCTTGTACACCTCAACTTAAAATTATTGTAAATTCAGAATCATTAACAAATCCTTTCCCAGATTTTCGTCATAAGTTACGAAAAAATCTTCTAAATTAAGTTTGCAAATTGTTAAAAAAAAGCCTTTTAAAGTAGAGAGCTTTTGTTCAAAAATTTTATTAATATGGATATAAATTTCTTACACAGAGTATCGTATGTACGCATTTTCATTATATAATATCTACTTGTCTACGAGTACTACCTCTTTCGCGAAAATTTTAAACAACACGATATGTGTAGACATCTAGTGACGAAAAATAATACAAAAGATAAATCTGAACCACTTATAAATAAGTCTACAATTATCCCTTAAAGTGATTAATTTCCGAAAATAAAGATTATTTATTTACTAACAATATCAGCAAATTTAAAAGATTTAAATTTTCAATCTCATTTTCTATCAGTTGGTTGTCATCGGAATATGTAATATGTATTAAACGCATGTACGTACTTTCTTGTTCTACCAGTACTTCTTGTACTGTTTCTTTTATGATGCTTACAAGACACTGTTTAGAATATGTAAGCGTTTTGTTAAATACACTATGCACCTATTTTTTTACGACATTTATATAAATAAAAACTTAAAATATAAAATTAAACTCTCAATTCTTAATTCTCTCCTCTCTAATGAAACATTTTTTATGTATTTGATGTGTGTGTGTGTGTGTGTGTGTGTGTGTGTGTGTGTGTGTGTGTGGTGTGTGTGTGTGTGTAATATATAATACTAATTATATTAAAAACAAAAGAATTATCTATAAAATATAATTCTCGAACAATTTAAAAATATTCATGTTATTATCATACACATTTACTCTTCTGTTCAATAAATGGTAAATGATACATCATTATCTCTCTAATTAAATTAGTCAAAATTT
The DNA here is from genome assembly GCA_025433975.1 of Liostenogaster flavolineata. Lineage (NCBI taxonomy): Eukaryota > Metazoa > Arthropoda > Insecta > Hymenoptera > Vespidae > Liostenogaster > Liostenogaster flavolineata. The sequence goes on along the minus strand of JAITYT010002833.1, from coordinate 116,181 downwards.
GTTTCTAAACAATTAGTATTAAATGTTTTTATTAGCATTACTATTAATTTTCTTACTGATATTTTAATTTGTTAATACATGCATTAATGGCAAACATTTTTATTAATAAATATATTATTACTACTGTTATTTTTACAAATTCTTTATTTAAGATACATATGTACTTTGATAGGAAAGTATTGTAATGTTGTATTTTTATGATATAAAATATGTAATATATTTATAGAATTTAGCACATAAATTTATTATAAGAGACAGGTAAATTAAATTTGACTTCATAATTTCATTTTTATTGTATATCTTTTTTAAGATCTACTTAATAAAGTATAAAACATAGTTGAAAAATATAAACAAGATTTGCTTTTATAAAAATAATTATATAGAGAGATATATCTTTTTATTGTGATATAAAATCAATTTATTACTTTTGTGATTTTTCCCGATTTTTAAAGTTATTTTCTTTCCTTTAATCTAATTAAAATATGTTAAAATAAATATTTATTTACAGGAAATAACATAAATATAGGTACATAAAAAAGTAAAAACATAATACTTAGGAAATTATATTAAATAATACATTAAAGGAATTTATTTTATTATTGTGTATTGAAATGTTTTGAATTAGTATATTAACAATTATAAACTTTTATTAAAATTGCTGCTGGAGAAATAATTTTTTCAAATATTATTTAAATTTTGCTTTATCAGTAGACGATATATGATTTATTGTTAAAATGCGAAATACCAATCTTATATAATATAAACAAATGTACAACTCACTTTATACATGCAAAACTACTTAAGAATTATTTATATTTTAAAAAATTATGTATATCAAAACTTGTATAACTTATATAAATAATGATTCAAACTGTTCCTAAAACATCCATATTAGTCATTGTATCCTGAACATTACTATTTGCTATTATATACTCTGAAACTGATATATATACAGCGACTAGTATACCAATTACACTTGCTGCATATATATTTCGCTGCAAAATGATGCATGTTGCTACACAAAGTCCAAGATATGTTGCATATCTTGCCAAATTTTCTTGTCGTTTACGACCAAAAATATCAGAATCTGGAAATAATATTCAATTGTTATTCTATAAAAATAAAGTTCTATTTAAAACACTATGATACTTACTAATACATAAATTATCCTTTTTATAATACCCGTCTGCACACTTTATACACATATCAGGGCCATCACCAGCACAGCCATTACAAGCTTTGTCACAAACTGCAAATAAATAATATAACATAGTTTTAATGAAAATTATATTTTCATTAATTGTAATATAATAATTAAGTATTACCTAAACATGTGTAGCCTCCTTCCTTATTAATGCAAAATTGATTTCCAGGACAATATTCCTTGGACTTTAGACATTCATCAATGTCAAAACAACCTTTCCCTTCTATCTTGTACCATCCATCTCCACAAGATTCGCAATCTTTGGGCCCTGGTCCTTTACAAGGCCCACTACAAGCTGCATGACATTGAGAACAGAGCAATTTACTTTCATCTTTATAAGATTCGTAATATCCGTCTACACATTTCGAGCAAGTATCGCCAGAATATCCTCTATCGCAAAGACATTCACCATTTCCCTTTCTTGTACCTGCACCTTTACATTTACCATTTTTACTACAAACGTTGTCTGGAAATCCTGGACATTGGATACATTGTGGACCGTAGTGATCTTTTGGGCAACAACGTTTTGTCTTCTCAATGCACAAATAATCATATATATCTACATTACTATCCTGATGCTTAAACCACCATTCTTCTATACTATTTTCTAATTCTTCAGCCAAAGTTTGACATTGATTTTGCCCACGCTCGACTTCTTTGCATAAGTGTTCTTGTATCTCGATCAAACGCACTTCGCTCTTTGCGTATGAACCTAACTTGTCTTCTTCCCATGCACTATCACCACCCTCATACTTTCCACGACTCGTCTGTTCTATACCCTGTAACATACACCGTGATATTAGATAAATAAAATTAACGTCAAGGAATGAATAAACTCAATGATCAGATTCATTGAAGCATCAAATGCGTACTAACTTTTTTAAAACTATTAACTAAAATTCTGCATGCCGCGCAAGGTGGAAATATTTCAGCCTTTAACTCTTCTTTGCTAGGAGATTTCTTGCAATTAACTTGATTAATTGCGTAAATAAAAACAATAATAAAAATGTGAAACAGTACGACTGTTCTTCGCATTATACTGTATAAAAATTAACCGGCTTGACTTAAACTGTATTTAACTTTGGTATAAAAAATTCGTACAGTCTTCTATAGTTTATTTTATTCACTAACGCGAATATTTCGTTATAGGTAAAACGTATTAAACATAATTACATCAAAATATTGTGTTTAATTTGTGCGTGTTAAGAGGTTATGCGATTTACAGGTTAACTTGCTTACAAAAGCAGTCATGATACCAGACGACAAAACAGCCATTCGGGTAATACCACGCATTCATTGCCATTGATAAAAGCGTTATGAAGTACCTTGCTATCGAGTCGCCGATTCGTGTGGCCGTAGCGACGTCTGTACAAATTTATCGAAATCACGAATTTATAAGTCTAACTTTTTTTTCAACTACTTCGAGTATTAAGTTTAATACAAAACAATATTTTCCTGTTAATAAAAAAGACAAATATGTATTTGTTATTTTCTTCGTATTTCTACAAATTATTAAAAACACGATAATTAAGTTTAATATTTTTATAAAATGTTTAGTATTATTCAGGTTTCTTTTGATTTTAAAAAAAATTTCATTTGCAAAAATCGATATTATTAAAACATTGTTTAACTTAAAATACAGATCTACACAATGGCGGAAATCTTAAGTCTTATTCGCGATTGACGTGATGTAGCGATTATGAAATTGTAAATGATACTTTAGAGTTTATCATTATCACAAAGTTAACAAATACTGGTGAATTTTAATGTTATATCGATTTAAATTCAACTTTTCTGTAAGTATATATGTTTCTTTTTAAAAAATGGTATAATTGTACTTTGAGTAATTATTTGTTTAGTAAAATATTTATATCGCTGAAATTACATTTCCATATGAAGTGTACAGGTAAACTTCATCACATCTAGAAAAAATTATATACAAAGAAATATATCCGTTTAAAACGAAAAGAGATCTCGTAAATTGCTATACGTATCAATCAACAAAACCTTTTCATCTGATGAATTACTTTCCGTTTGATTACTTGACGTATATTGCAAAACGAACCCATATGCTCCTACTGTTTCAGGAATATCTATATACATTTTCAATTTCATGGGTGATAATAGTGACGTGTCTCCCTATCTTTAATCGTGTCAAATGCCGAACAAATTAAAAACTTATTGATGTACGTTGATTGTATTATTCAAAGAATAAATTAAACAATGCTGACGAAATTCGAGACGAAGACTGCCCGTGTGAAAGGTTTGTCCTTTCATCCGAAACGTCCATGGGTTCTTGCAAGGTAAGTGAAATTTTAAACCTTGTACTTACTATTGCTTGGAAAATATTTTAAACAGATTTAAACAAAATAATTAATTTAGTGACGTGTACAGATACAACTCTGTAAATGTTCCTAATAAAAAGGATAGTTGTATTACATAAAATAGTATTTTTATTGGTTAAACTTTTTTCGGTGCTTCTGTAACTGTAAATGTAATAAAAATATACATTTATTAATATAAATCTACGAATATATTTATGTAAATATATAAATAGATATATAATAAGATAATAAAGAATATATTGCAAATAAAATTGCAGTTTACACAATGGAGTCATACAACTGTGGGATTACCGCATGTGTACGCTTCTTGACAAATTTGACGAACACGATGGTCCTGTTAGAGGGATTTGCTTTCACAATCAGCAGCCCTTGTTTGTCTCGGGTGGAGATGATTACAAAATCAAAGTATGGAACTACAAGCAACGCAGGTGTATCTTTACCTTATTGGGTCACTTAGATTACATTAGAACAACCATGTTTCATCAAGAATATCCATGGATTCTTAGTGCTTCCGACGATCAAACGATACGTATTTGGAATTGGCAAAGTCGCACTTGTATTTGCGTACTTACAGGGCATAATCATTATGTAATGTGCGCTCAATTCCACCCAACAGAAGACATTATCGTATCAGCTTCGTTGGATCAAACAGTTCGTGTCTGGGACATATCCGGTTTACGTAAGAAAAACGTAGCACCGGGACCAGGGGGACTGGAAGAACATTTAAAAAATCCTGGAGCAACTGATTTGTTCGGTCAGGCTGATGCCGTAGTAAAACACGTATTGGAAGGCCACGATCGAGGCGTTAATTGGGCTTGCTTCCACGCCACATTGCCCCTGATCGTTTCCGGAGCCGACGATCGTCAGGTCAAGATGTGGAGGATGAACGATGCTAAAGCTTGGGAGGTGGATACATGTCGCGGTCATTACAACAACGTTTCTTGCGTTCTCTTTCACCCCAGGCAGGACTTAATCCTTTCCAATTCCGAAGATAAGAGCATTCGTGTCTGGGACATGACGAAGCGTACGTGCTTACATACCTTCCGCAGAGAACACGAAAGATTTTGGGTACTTGCTGCGCATCCGACTCTCAATTTGTTCGCGGCTGGTCACGATTCAGGAATGATAATCTTCAAGCTTGAAAGAGAACGTCCTGCTTATGCGGTGTATGGAAATACGCTTTATTACGTGAAGGAACGTCTATTGCGTAAATTAGATTTCAATGCCTCTAAAGATACATCGGTAATGCAAATACGAGGTGGAGGAAAGACACCTCCTTATAGCATGTCGTATAATCAGGCCGAAAATGCTGTTTTGATATGCACCAGATCTCCATCCAATATCGAAAATAGCACTTACGATTTGTACATGATACCGCGTGATAGCGATTCGAATACCGATGCCGACACGAAGCGGGCTTCCGGTGTGACCGCTATTTGGGTGGCTAGAAATCGTTTCGCTGTTCTAGATAGAGCGTACTCGGTATGTTTGCATTTTTTTACGAATAGATTTTACGATTTTCTATACATGCCTTATATTATTTATAATTTTATTTATGATAATAAATATTTTGTTTGTTTTAGTTGGTCATTAAGAATCTGAAAAACGAAGTGACGAAAAAAGTTCAAATCCCAAATTGTGACGAGATATTTTACGCTGGCACGGGTATGCTTCTATTGCGCGATGCGGATCAAGTTACGTTATTCGATGTGCAACAAAAAAGGACCCTTGCTGAAGTGAAAATTTCAAAATGCAGATATGTAGTTTGGTCCAACGATATGTCTCACGTTGCTCTTTTGGCAAAGTATACAGTTAATATTTGCAATCGTCGCCTGGAATCTCTATGTTCCATTCATGAAAATACAAGAGTAAAATCGGGAGCTTGGGACGACTCTGGCGTGTTCATTTACACTACTAGTAATCACATAAAGTATGCGATTAACAATGGCGATCATGGTATCATACGCACACTCGATTTGCCAATTTACGTGACTAGAGTCAAAGGCAATCAAGTTGACTGTCTTGACAGAGAATGTAGACCAAGAATACTTAGAATAGATCCAACGGAATATAAATTCAAACTTGCGCTCATTAATCGAAAATACGACGAAGTCTTATACATGGTGCGCACAGCGAATCTCGTAGGTCAGTCGATCATAGCATATCTTCAACAGAAAGGCTACCCTGAAGTAGCCTTACATTTTGTTAAGGATGAAAAGACAAGATTCGGTCTTGCACTTGAATGTGGAAACATCGAAGTTGCCTTGGAAGCGGCAAGATCGCTCGACCAAAAATCATGTTGGGAGAGTTTGGCACAAGCTGCTTTAATGCAAGGCAATCATCAAGTTGTCGAAATGTGCTATCAAAGAACAAAAAATTTTGAGAAATTATCGTTTCTTTATCTTATAACAGGTAACTTGGAAAAATTGCGTAAAATGATTAAAATTGCAGAAATACGAAAAGATGTATCGGGACAGTATCAAGGCAGCTTGTTACTTGGTGATATCTACGAACGAGCAAAAATTTTGAGGGTACGATTTATACAAACTAATAAATATCTTATTACAATTCAATCTTATTAAAAAAAAATAGTAATGGTAAGGTTGTGTTTCTTACATGTATAATTTTTATTTTTATATGATAGAATTCAGGACAAGCCTCGTTAGCCTATGTTACTGAAAAAATTCACGGTATATCGAATGAAGACGATGATACGCAGTACGATTCGATACGCGAAGAACTTTCTGCCCTTGAAAAAGGAGCTATATATCTTCGTCCACCAGTACCCATTCAACAAGCTGAAAATAATTGGCCACTGCTAACCGTTTCTAAAGGATTCTTCGAAGGTGCCATGATGTCGCGTGGTAAGAGTCAAGTGGCTGCAGCTTTAGCTTTGGAAGACGATAACATTGCAGCTGCTGATGGTTGGGGTAACGACGACGAGTTAGGCATCGACGATGAAGAGGCTGGTGAAATGGAATCTGCTATAGAGGGTGAGGAATCTGCTGGATGGGATGTCGAAGACGTAGATCTTCCTCCCGAACTTGAAAATACTGCTGCGACAGGGGACGATGGTTATTATTCTCCACCAACGAAAGGAATTCCACCGATGCAACATTGGGTCAACAATTCTCAATTAGTTGTGGATCATATATTGGCCGGATCGTTTGAGTCTGCTTTTAGATTATTAAATGATCAGGTTGGCGTCATAGAATTTGCAGCATATCAATCCCTGTTTTTGAATACATACGCTCGTGCTCGAACGTCATTCGCATCACTGCCAAATATACCGTCGTTGTATGGATACCCTCAACGAAATTGGAAAGACGCAACTTTAAAAACTGGCTTACCTGCAGTTGGGTTACATCTCACAGACTTGGTTCAGCGACTTCAAGTCTGTTATCAATTAACGACGGGAGGAAAATTTACAGAAGCAATAGAGAAGCTGCAAGCGATTCTACTAAGTGTCCCATTATTAGTAGTCGATACGAGGCAAGATATTGCAGAAGCCCAACAACTTATTCAAATTTGTCGAGAGTATATTTTAGGTTTAAAAATGGAAACTGAAAGAAAAAATTTGCCTAAAGCTACGCTAGTTGAGCAGAAACGAATTTGCGAAATGGCAGCATATTTTACACATTGCAATCTACAACCGGTCCATCAGATCCTTACATTGAGGATAGCCGCAAATATGTTTTTTAAACTAAGAAATTATAAAACTGCTGCCTCATTTGCCAGAAGATTACTCGAACTTGGGCCAAAGGCTGAATTGGCTCAACAAGTTCGAAAACTTCTACAAGTACGTTTCCTTTTTATTTCTATAATTGTATATGCGCATTAGTTTTACTAGATTTTATTTTAAAAACACTTTTCGCTGTTTATAGGCATGTGATAAAAATCCAGTCGATGAACATCAATTAGCGTACGACGAACATAATCCATTCTCATTGTGCGCTACTACGTTTACTCCTATCTATAGAGGAAAACCAGAAATAAAATGTCCACTTTGTGGAGCGAGCTATCACCCACAATTTAAAGATGCATTATGTAAAATATGTGAAGTAGCAGTTGTGGGTAAAGAATGTATCGGATTACGAATAAGTCCCGTACAATTCCGATAATCAATATTTCAATCTTAATATTTTTCTTAATAAAATTAAATAATTCATTTAGTAAATAGATGATATCTCTTAAACTATAAATCATTCCTGCAAATATGTACATAATATACAGCAGTGAAAAATGTCATGATAAAAAAAATTTTGCAAACATTTACAGCTTTCCTTTATTTCCAAAGTTATGCATATTTTATCGTATTGTATTACTATATCATTGAAGTTGATAGCATTTTGATATAATTGTTGTAATCATATAAGTATGTATATGTGAAATAAAATACAATGGGTTTTAAAGTATTATTAAGAGACAAAGTACGATTTTAAAGGCAAAATTATCTCTTCTCGATCTGACAGCAGTTCTTGTTCGATATAAATTAAAAATATACAAAGAATAAATTTTGTTGTAGCCATTGATTCTAAAATATTAATAAACTATAAAATGTTATTAATAAAATGTTAAATTTCGTAAGGCGAATATATTAAATAAAAAGTATAATACGCACTTAGCCAAATAATACTTATTATAAAATTTAAAAATTGTTTAAATAAAATTACGCAATATGTATGGCGGTTTTATGTATATTATTATTTAGTGTTTCATATTATCAAATATAAATAAACCAGAAGTCTATATTAACTTTTTAAAACAAAAATAAAATTACTTCTTCGTAAAAATAGTAGTTATCCAAATTTATTGTTGATTTTCCCTACATTAATAATAAAATACGATATTAGACATGCAGTGTTTCATTTTGTACTAGAATATCAAATTTTTTTAAATATGCATTTTCATTCGGTAACGAGATAAGATGATACGGTAATATTCATAACTCATATCTATACATTTATATTAAATTCTTAAATAAAAGTTTTACTGCAACTTCTACGAGATTCGGTAATAAATTACAGGTAACGAAAACCAGCGAATTATGTTAATAGCGAATAATTATAATAAGCATAGGAACGAAGCGCGACTGTGTGCTTTATGAACACTCGACTCAACGGATGGAAAAGGACAGTATTCGTGACCTAGTTCTGTCTTTCTTTAGGAATATTTGACTCATAGAATGTTTCCACGGCAACGGTACAGTAACGTACGTTTACAACGTTTGAACAAACACGTGAAATTACAATTACATTGTATTACGATTCAATGTAACGCAATTACTAGCTTTCGCCTGGAAAAAGGCGAGAACAAATTAAAGAAATTAATCATTCGTTAAAAGTAATTCCACTGTGACTGATATCGATTGATTCAAAATCAAATCCTTCCAATATTCCTTAAAACAACACGATAATGCGCTGATTAATAGTATAATAATTAAAAAATTAACTACGGAAAAAACATCGGAACACAAATCGCGCGAAACAACAACTTTGCTGAAAGAAACAAAACGATCGTAGCCGTTCCATCTCTTATAATGGAGAAACAAATGATCCTAATTTCACCGACAATTTTTGTCAGTCTCGGCAAAATCAACGTACAATTCTAGAAATACAGTTGACGACCGAATCGATCCTCGATCCTCGACAAAGAGAGCTACGTTGCTCGTTCGAATCTCATAGTGACATTTTTCGTTATCCATAAAGAAAAATCGCGGAACGTCGCGATCGTATTCGATGCGATGTAAATCGCTATTAAGGGAGGTGGCCGTATTAACGAAAGGCACGCTCGAAAGTTCCTACGCGTAGCCAAGTTGGCAACGCAAATGGTTGTTACCGACGCAAGTTGTGTGTGCAATGGTGGACGACGAGGATTGTGGAGGCCGCTTGTGCGTGCCGTCGGATTACTGAGTACATTTAACATTTTGGACAAACAGAGGGAAGAGGTTTCGTCCTCCTCGCCGTTCTTGTTTAGTTCGTCGTTTCGCGTACCGCAACTCGCAGATCCGTTCGAACGATAATAATTGGCGAACGGCGAGATCATTGGCGCGCCGTTTTCCGTTCATTTGACGCAAGTTTCATGAGGTGGGAAGAAAGTTGGCTGCTGTTCCGACGACGTATGTATGTATGTATGTTGTACCGATCTCTGCTGCTGCCGCTAGCCGACTAACCTCAAGGGAAGTGTTACCGCTCCTGTGCTAAATCGTTCCTTCGCGCAACTGTGATTGTGCAACGTGAAAAATATATAGAGGCGCAAGGGCCATAGTTGGTCCCTAAGCGGTCGCGCTAGAAGACGCGGGACCAGTGCCATAAACATCGGGCGAGTAAATATACAGTGTGCGTCCTTCTATATGCATATGCGTGTTACATTACGTACAACTTTTGCCCCGTCGTCTACTCGTTATCACGATCTAAGGTACTTTCTCTTTCGATTACGAAGGATCGAAAATCGTTGCCCCGAGTCTGGCGAAGGACTTGGTATGCTTCGGATTTTTCGCGATATTATCGTCGAGATACGAGAAGTGGAGGTTAGAATCGGGACGATATCTATGACGATACCGAGACTCCCACTGGTTTTCCCTTCGTGTCGGTGGTAATTTCTTCGATAAGTGAAAAAGGAATAAGTTTTCGAAGAGTCGAGGATATTTATCTGCGAGGAAGAATCGCGAAGCTACTTTGGAACAGTTGAGCGTCCTGCTGGTGCTGTTGCTGCTACTACTGCTCAGGGGGTAACACAGTGGTAGTGTACAGTAGCGCGGCATGAAAAAATGATGTGATCGACGGTCATCATGGCGGCACCCATGTTAAAGTGGAAGCGGATCTCAAATCCGACCGGACCTCAGCCGAGGCCCCGACATGGGCACAGGGCGGTCGCTATTAAAGATCTTATGGTCGTTTTCGGTGGTGGAAACGAGGGCATCGTTGATGAACTTCATGTCTACAATACGGGTGAGTTAATTCAACAATGCCGTGCGTCTTTCTTGCGCGCCGTTCCTCACGATTCCCGCGATTCAATATGGCGACTTGCGTTGACAAGACGGTCACCGGCCGGAACAACCTGAAAATCACGGAAATATCTTCGATCGAATCATCGAGGACAGTCTCTATCGATTCCTTCGATAGTTCGCCTCGCGTGGATCCACCTTTCCTTTCGTTTCCACGAGTTCTAAAAGAGTCTTGTGGATAGATTCGAGGCGGTCTGTCATTTTTCATGTTTATATGCGCGGGAGCGGCCATTGCTGTTTCGTACGCGCCCCTCTGCCCCCTAACCCGCTCTACCGTGTAATGTAACGCGCCGCGTTTCCCGTCATTCCACGTTCGCGCTTCGTCTTCTTTTCTTTTTTTTCCTTTCGCGATTGCCGCTACTCCTCCCCTCCCACGCTCCATATTTTTATATCCCTACTCTCTGTCATGAGTGTAAACGATATCTTCTTTACTCTCTTCCATACTTCGTTCTAGGATCGCGCGCGTGCGTCACGTGTGCCCACGAAATTATCTATTTCGTTTAAAAAATACGCTTCGAATACGTGCGCGCGTACTTCCGACGATTTTTGAAAAATAACGCGTCGTTTTACACGTTTTCAAACGAATGCTTTTTTAGCCTAGGAAGATATCGTAATTTATTCGTTTTTGTTATAGCTACGAATCAATGGTTCGTACCATCGACAAAAGGAGATATTCCTCCTGGATGTGCAGCCTACGGTTTCGTCGTCGATGGTACACGAATCTTGGTCTTCGGCGGAATGGTAGAATATGGAAAGTATTCGAACGAACTCTACGAGCTTCAAGCGAGCAGGTGGGAATGGAAAAGATTGAAACCAAAGCCTCCGAAACACGATCCTCCTCCTTGTCCACGCTTAGGCCATAGCTTTACTCTCATCGGTAACAGAGTCTTCTTATTCGGAGGCTTGGCCAACGACAGCGACGATCCGAAAAATAATATTCCCAGATATCTAAATGATCTGTACACTTTGGAACTTCTCCCTAATGGCACGACAGCCTGGGACGTTCCTCAGACACACGGCCATGCTCCTCCACCACGAGAATCCCACACAGGAGTAGCTTATACCGATCGTAATACAGGCAAGTCTTGTTTGGTAATTTATGGTGGCATGAGTGGCTGCCGTTTGGGTGATCTGTGGTTCCTCGATGTCGATTCGATGACTTGGAATAAACCGGTGGTTCATGGACCCACTCCGTTACCACGTTCCCTTCACACTGCCACTTTAATCGGTCATAGAATGTATGTTTTTGGGGGATGGGTACCCCTTGTTGTGGATGATGTCAAAGTCGCTACACACGAGAAGGAATGGAAATGTACAAGTACGCTAGCTTGCTTAAATTTAGGTAAATGAATTTATGAATATTATCAAGATAAAATGTAAGCGCGTACTTGCGAAATTTTTTTTTTTTATCAGTAACGAAGAGTAAACCGCGTTACTAACATTTTACATTTTAGAAACTTTAACGTGGGAGCAACTTCAAGTTGACTCTCTTGAAGAAAATGTTCCGCGTGCACGAGCAGGTCATTGTGCTGTTGGAGTTCACAGCAGACTTTATGTATGGTCTGGCAGAGATGGATATCGTAAAGCTTGGAACAACCAGGTTAGGGTTAGTCTTTATCACGTGAATATTACGTAAAAGAAGAAATTAATTGTCTAATAATTTGCTTCATCTGCGTATATAGGTATGCTGTAAAGATTTGTGGTACCTTGAAGTAAGTAAGCCACCTGCGCCTTCTCGTGTACAATTGGTTAGAGCTTCCACGCAAACTTTGGAGGTCAGCTGGGCACCAACTCCATCGGCGCAATATTATATTTTACAAATTCAAAAATACGACATGCCACCTGCTTCGACAGGAACATTTCCAACGGTCAGTGCACCGGCTACTATACCTTCTACTACTCCACCAGTGGTAGCACCTACGACTGTTCCTGTTACATCACCACCTGTCACTACTGTTGTCTCTCTTCCATCTACTCCGATTTCTACAAGGTCATCGGTACCGCAAACTCCTGTTCGTGTACAGTCGAGCGTGCAAAGCCCAGTTCAAAAGGCAGTTCCGTCGCAAGTCGTACCAAAGCCATCGAATCCTATGACACCCAGAGTGGCTGGAAATCTTATTAGAATTCGATCTCCGTTGGTTACTTCTGCAGCTGTGACTACCGAACAAACACCGTCTAACACAACGGTAGCTGGGCAGACACCAGCTGCGATGTCCGGAATCGCTGCATTAGCAGCGGCGGCTGCTGCAACTCCAAAAATAAGTATGAATAATGTACCAATTCTTCCACAAACTACTACTAATACGATCAGAATGAAAAATGTTCAGCCAGGTCAACAAATACGTTTCGCGGCACCTGGTGCAACGGTACTACGTACTGCCTCTCCGCAACAGAGTAAACAAATTATACTTCAAAAACCAGGTCAGAATATATCTGGTCAACCGCAAATTGTACATCTTCTTAAAACTGGTCAAGGCATGGTAGCTACGGTACCTAAAGTAAGCCTTATTCCTGGAAAAACGGTACAAGCAGCAGGCGCAAAACCACTTAATCAAGGACCTACGATATTAAGACTAGTTAACCCAAATACTGTCGCAGGATCTAAAATTCTTACAACAATGAAGACGTCGAGTATCGTGGCGATGAGTAAAGGACAAAATATTAGTGGTAAACAAACGATAATGATTACGAAACCTGGAGGTAATGGCGGATTAGTTGGAAGAACAAATCAAATTATAGTTGTCACAACAGGATCTGGTTTGAGAGCTGTACAAGCTGTAACTACTTCACAAGCTGGTGCTGGACAAGGTGGTAATCTAACAACTCCTGTCAATGTTTTACCTTTGTCAGCTACGAATCATGTTACTAATCAGCAAGGAGTCAAAATGATCGTTGTATCTTCTGGAGCTATGGGAGGAGGAACAGCTGGAAAGCCTATAACAATTACGGTACCTGGTCAAGGTGGCGTACCAAAGACAGTAACTATCGCTACTAAGGGGAATCCGCAAGCAATATTTAATCCTGGGAAAAGTCAAATTGTTACAATGCCGCAAATTCAAAAGACTCCGGTATGTATTGCTGTAAATGTGCCTAATTAGTTATTACGCAATCTCTTGTGAAAATACTGATTCGTATTTATATATCTATTCATTTTTTGATTAAAATTTTTATTTACTATTTTATAGGAAGCTGTTACTGTATCTGGTAAACCTGTTACGTTACAAATGTCTGGTGGTATAGGGGCAAAAACCGTTACTTTAATGCCCACGAGTAGCTCGATAGTAACTACATCTAGTACATCGGATTCAATAGATACTAGTAAAATGCTTTTTGTTCCATCACAGAAGCAACCATCAGCTTCGCTAGGTACGTAACTATGGAAAGGTGAAAATGTGAACAAGAATTTCGTGATAACGCCATCGATAAAATTACTTCGATATTATAGCGTCTACTTCCGACGGACCAGCTACCACTGACGCTGCATTAGCTGCATTGGCAGCAGAAGCAGGATTGATAGATCCTGTGCAAGAGCCTTCTGGAGGGCTATCTTTTATGGTAGCAGCGGACGATGGTACTGGAGCTGATGGTAAGACTGAAGATAGCTGTAATGGCAATGAAGCAACGACAGCAGCCTCTCTAGTCTCTCAGATGAGTGCTGGTGAACCTATGCAAGTTGATGGAGATGGAAATTTCGTAATTCCTCAAGTCGATGGTCCATCAGATCTTGTCTTGTCCGATGAAGAGAGTGAGAAAATTGATATAAAAGAGGAACCCATACTTGAAACTCGTAGTCCTGCTCCGGCTATAGAAGATTCCGAAGACATAGAACCAGTTGCTTCCGTTTCAACTGAAAATATGCAGATAGAGGAATCTACAACTAAAGAAACAGAAGCTTCTTTGGAGACTGGTGATGAAGTTTCTGCTTCTACTAGTACTGCGGAAAATCTACCTGCAGAAACTAACAATGTGGAAGACAGCAAAGAAAATATAAGCGAAGTGCAAATGAAAGAGAGCAATGTCAAATTAGAAGAACCCTTTGAAACTAAAATGCAAATCACTAATCCATTATCTGAAGAAGTACAAATAAAATCTGAAATTTCTACTGCAGAGTCATCATTCGAAGCACAACCAGAAGTTACTACAGGTACAGAACAAGAAGAATCAATGGAAACCAACGAAAATAATCTTGAAGTCAACGACAGCGATTCAAAAAAAATGGTAATCGATGCATACTCGTCCAATCATGAGAAAACTTTACCTGAGCATATTACTCCCGAAGATAATATTTCACATCATTCACATACTTCTCAGGATGAAAGTCAAGAGATAGAGAAAATAAAGTCTGAAAGCATGGACTCGGAAATGGACATTTTAAAAGAGAATAGTCAAATAGAGAAAATGTCTGACAATGATGAACCTATGATTACCGAGGATACTTCTCTCAGTGATACAGGTGCAAATGTACCTGTCACGACTCCTGTAGTTACACCAGAAATACAGATGAAATTAGAAGAACCCGATGAACCTATGGAACAGGAGAAAGTTCTTGATATATCGGTATCGACAATTAATGGTGTTGCACCTCTTGAGAAGCAACCAGATGTGCCTGAAATACCAGTAACCCCAATAAAAACAGATGTAAAGGATGAACAAATTGTAAAAAGGGATAGCATAACACAAGAAAAAACAAATAACACCAGATCGGAAACGGGAGATGATTCTACTGCGTTAACTACATTAGCCACTGCTGCCTTAGGATCAGCAGAACCTCCAATAAAAGTTAAAACCGAAAAAGTATGTTTAGTAATTTTAATATTGTATGTATAATGTACATTTAAAATGTAGATATGATTATAATATTTAAATTTAATAAAAATTTATATCCTATCTTTCTGTAGAATGAAGACGAAAAGAAAGAAGTGGAGTGGTATGACGTAGGAGTAATAAAAGGCACCAATTTTACGGTTCAGCATTATTATCTTCCTGGAGATGAACCATTGGATATATCGCAACCATTAACGATGGATGTTTTCAAGGGAAGACAAAAAATACCGCTTGAACCTGGAACTGCGTATAAATTCAGAGTCGCTGCTGTTAATAGTTGTGGTCGAAGTAATTGGAGCGAGGTAACGAATAAACAATAGCTTTAATGCATTGTATTGATACAACTGTATTAATATCAATTGCTTTATCATGTAGGTATCTGCATTCAAAACATGTCTTCCGGGATTCCCCGGTGCCCCGAGCGCTATAAAAATTTCCAAGTCTGCCGAAGGTGCTCAAATTTCATGGGAGCCACCACCTAGCAACGTGGGACCTATATTGGAATATTCCGTTTATTTAGCAGTGCGGAGTGCTAGTACTGCATTAAATAATGATGGAGAACCAAGGACGATTGTGTCAACACCAAATCAATTAGCTTTTATTAGAGTTTATTGTGGTTCGAATAATTCTTGTTCTGTGAATAATAGTTCTCTCAGTGCCGCTCATGTGGATACCACAACAAAACCGGCCATAATTTTTAGAATAGCAGCTCGGAATGATAAGGGATATGGACCAGCGACTCAAGTAAGGTGGTTACAAGGTTAGTAAAAATATTTAATTGTACTGTACTATTTATATTCGATTATAGTAAAATTTCGTACAAGTATCGTATTATTGAGATACGCGTGGATGAAACAATAACTAAAACGATCGAATTTCTTCCTAATTTTAGCAGACCCAACTACCGCTGTAAAAAGTAATCCACAGGTAAAGAGACCTGGTACAGACATACGTTCACAAGTAAGCTCCCCACAGAAAAAGGTGAAGCCTGAAACAGCAAGCGATAACTATTCGTGAGCTTGTCCCAGTCTATCTTGCAATTCAAATTCCCAAACAACGCTATTCATTATTTAATTTCCGCTGGTACACACGCCTAACAACAATAGTGAAACAGTGTATTGTTCAAGTAAACAACGTGATACGCGAATTAATACAAGAATCGAATGTGCGTTGGAAAAGAAATAGAAGGATGTCCATAGCTAGTTTGAGATATAAACTTAAGATTTAAAAAGTATTTAAATGTTCTATATGAATGCAAAGTCTTTCTGTACCACATTTCTCATTCATCGTTATCCTTTTATTTTCTCTGCAAGCGTGCGAGAATTTTCTGTAAAGACATGAGTATCATTAATAAATGATGACATGATTATTTTGAAGAACAGCAAGTTTTTCCATATTTATAGCGTTTTCTATAAATAGTAAGACATATCGAAGACGATTACACTTGCATCATGTAAGATAGAAAAAAAATAGTTAACATGGACTATCCTTATTTTTCATGATCGTTTTATCTTTTGTCAGGTACAAATCTGATTTAATCGAAAAGAGTGTTATATGATACTTTCATTTTTTTAAATCTATAATGAACTAAATTCATTTTAATTATTTTATGATTCAGTGATACAAAAATATTTAGAAATTCAAATTTTACGAAATTGTCATAATCGAGTGTTATTAATATTGCAAAATAAAGTGCAAAATGTACATAGAAGTTGCAACTTATAAGGTATTTTTCAATTTCAAAATGTGTTTTAAAAAAAATTGCAAATTGATGCAAGTGCAGAAAAAGTTGACTTCAGTTTCGTATAGGATATCGGTGCTATGTGTTACTTTGCATACTTTTATTACTGCCAAGTGCAAAAATATTGTGAAAATAAGAAGACATTATGGAATATTCTATAAGAATGTTTAGTAAAAAATTACTTTATATTTTTTCAGTCCCTTTAGTAATAATGCAAAAAAATTTTGTTAAAATGAAAAGTAAATGAAATTCATATATTATCCCTGAATATATTAAGAACTGATCATTAAAATCATCATCGATATTTTAGA
>JAITYT010002833.1:87647-97734 GCA_025433975.1 Liostenogaster flavolineata | reverse complement strand
TATATATATATATCAAATACAATGTATATATTATATAAGATTTAACGAAGTATATCGATAGTATGTTCCATCATTTATTTTATATATTTAAATCTAGATAAATAATAATCTATCGTATACAATGCCATCATAAGTGTGTGTACTTTAAACTATTCTATTAATGATAAATATACATTCTGTCTTTATGTGTATTTCCTGGCATAATGTGTAACATTTACAAATTTGAATTTAGCACACAGACAATTAATCTAACTTATTAGACATTTTTTATTATTTAAAAGTATAAATATGTTCATATCTCTTTAATGCAAGGATAAATGTTACTAAAATATAACGATTGCGATTTTGAGTGCATGTATATTTACAATGCGACATTTAATTACATTACTATAGTTTAATATTATTATTATTATTAATATTAAGAATTACAAAAAATATACGGGGACTGGAACAGATACGATGTTCAGTATTGCCTTTCCGCTAAGATATACTTCCGCTTGGCAGTAATGAAAGAAAGTGTGAAACCATTGATTTACGCTGTGTAAAAGTTTGTTTAATATTTTCGGTGCGCGGGATTGTACTATTATAATGTGACGTTATACTACGTAATGAAAAAAAACAAGTGTTACGACATCTCTTTTGAACTATTCTGCTGTAAATAAGGCAGAAAATATACACTGACTCCGGACCATGATCTTAACCACAAATCCTTTTCTACGTGAGATAGTAGTGCCGTGTACGGGAACGCTGTTGCTCGTAGCATGAGATACGGGGACAAATTTGTGGTAAAATAATTAAGAGAAAGAAGTAACAAAGCCAGCTGTGTACCCGGAATGGCTGTGGAATAATAATGCTGCAACGAGTTGCAACGAAAATTGAGAAAGACATAGTAGTAGCACGATTATCGACAGCCAAATATAATGTGTTAACGCTAAGGGGATAATATTGCACTGTGCGCAACTTACAGTGATACTAAATGATACATATTTATACGTATTTTTCGACATAACGAAGCGATCTTGACGCGTATAATACTTTGAATAAACTCTTCTACTTGTTCGTAATGAAACAATCTTAAGGACGGTTACAAAATCCCAGACAGCACGTAATATCTTCGATAACAGATCACAGGACAATGAGATACCCAGTAGATGTTCACGAGAGATCTATGCTGTTGGGATTTTTAACACTTATATATTTAGCGTTTTATAATAAGATAATAAATATTGAGATAACGAATACGAGAAGAACTATTTTCAAATTCATGAGAACGATATCAATTAATTAATACCTTCTCGTATATATCTATCCTTCGGATATCTGCCAAGCTGTTGTAAATAAATCGTATAGGTCGTGTTAGATTTTACAAATTTTTAACAGCATTTCAAATTCCGTGTGCCTAATCGCAAACCCGGTACAAAGAGAAGTACTCAATTTTAATTAAAATACATTGATAACTCGCAATAGAGATAATTATATTATGTTAATTAAAGATGATGAATGTGCGCGCGCAGGATTCTATTTTTCCTTTTTACATTCGTGTTGAATTGTATTTCGTTGTCATTAAATGATTTTCACAATCTCGTTATTTATCAAATTCGAAGCATATTGATTGTGCGATTAATGTAAAAAAGATACAACGACGAACATCACTGATCTGCAGGTGCATTTCTAGATTTATGCTTTTCTAGATTTGTACGTAAATCAATTTGCGACTCGAGTTACGAATATCGTCTTTTTAATTAAGAAGCACAATATCGAAGAAACTTCGTAGATCTGTTTTGGAGCTGCTTAGTGCAATATTTTCCGATTACGTAACAAAAAATGAAAAATGAAATTTCTCGGTTTACCGTAAAGAAAATACTATGTATGAACTATGCACCATTTATTTTCTTCGCGTATTCAAATCAAAAATTTATTCTATCGAATTGTTTCTGCTTGCGTTAATGAAAAGCTAGGTATTGGGTATCGCCTCTTCCGTGGTAATAATGTCAGAGATAACGAGCAAGCTGCAAAAATTTCATTGTTTAAATTCCTGTATTTTCAAACCGAGACAAACGGCCTTATCGCGAATGGCGAATTAAAACACTGAAAATCAAATGGTGCATAAGTTTTATAGCTGTATAAAATAACAGCTGTATTGAACTCAACTATCAGATAAGTATATTTGACACTTAAGATTAAAAAGCGAATTAATCACAATGTATATTCCACCTGACAAAGGATGTGATTTTATTTGCTAAGAGCCGATTCCTTCAATATGAATAACAAGTTTAAGCAAGCTTAGATACAATAATAGCAAATTTATACTAAATTAAGGTAAAACTTAAAACAAGCTGAAGTTGAAGGAAGCGGCCCTAATATGCTATGACAATTGGTTCTGCAGCATCGATTAATAATAATAAAAAAAAAAAAACCAGAAATTGTACATAAGTTTTCTGTATAAAAATGTAAGGTCTGTCGACCAACTCAATTTCCAGATAAATGTATTTGAAAATGAAGAAAAAAAGCGATGTATTAGGAATGCATTTCTCGTAAAATGGATGTGATCCGTATCTACTAAGGGCCGATTCCTCCAACGAAAATTTAAAAAGAAATGTAACTCGTGTTTAGACGTCAACGTTAATTCATCGATCGTAAGAAATTTATATTAAAATATTGTTTATTTTTTCAACTAAGTCGGAATCTTGTCCGATTCTAATCGATCTTAAAATTATCTATGAAAAAATGACCGTACAGTTGTAAGATTTTTAACGACGCAAAATTTCATAAAATATTCTGTTGCGTATGTTAATTGATATTCGACGACTCTGCAATCAAATAAATCTTTCGGTTTCACTTTTCCGACGGAAATTGGAAGTTAATCGCAAAATTATTCAACTATCCGAGATAAACTTCGAACATCGATCTCGATGAATTGGAATCAGCCTAAACGAGAATGCTTGAAATGAATATTGTGTAAAGTTATACGAGGATCTCCCCACATTTTTAAAAAAATCCCTATCTGTTCTACATTTATTTATTTAACATATTTCATTTAATGACGCACATTAATTATATTTATCGCAATTCTTTCAGAAATAATACGTTAAAGACATGTTCGTTGCGTATACGATGTTTAATTCAATAATATTTTGCGATTTTGTAATTCTAACGGTCTGAGATGGAATATCATTTGAATTTCAGGTCACATCAAACGCGTTTAAATGAAAATTTCATTTTAAATTTTAATCGCGATATCAACCGAAGATATATTACCGAAGGATCGAAGTAAAAAATGTTGTCTATTTTCTAAAGAAATTCGTAAAAAAAAAACTGATTAATAATGATCAGTCGGTGATCAGTAATTTTATAATCGATACAATCGAATATATGTATGAGTATCTCGATGTTTCTCTTTTTCAGGTGCACATCGAAGAAGAGACGACTGTTCGTTTGAAAGACATTGTACCGATTGAAAGTACGATTAAAATTATATTCAACTACTTTTACTATTGACTTCGTCGTGGTAGAAAAACGCGCGTGTAAGAGCGTTAAATGGTTTGTGGAAAAATTCATGCGATTCACAATAGCGAAGCGTATCGATCATCAAGTTAAAGATTCGGTTCGATTGAGAGGATGACTGAACGAGACATGGTATCATGGTGAACTTTTAGAAATACGGTAATATTTCTTCCAATATATTTTGGAGAACAAACCGTTAGTACATGGTATACGTATGTACGAGTACAACAAATATGTGTATTGCGTAATAATGCGGTAAAGAATGGATCGTAAGGATGAATTATTTTTTCGTGAGAATATTGAAGCTTGGATGATTTCACAATTGTCGAGTAAGATCGTACAAAGTATCTACGAAATTCTAGATATTAGATTTATGACGTATAGATATACAGATATATATTTTTTATTTTTTTCGAGAAAAAATGACAACACTAAACTTACTGACATGTATATCTGTTATCGCGACTAATCCAACTATTTTTTATGATTGAACAGTGTGCCAATGGTGGTACAAAAGGTAAAGGTAAAGGGATCTAATCACAGCTTTTTTGTTAATAAAATTAGGAAAATAATTTAATCGATTGGACAATTAATACTACAAAGAATATATCCGGTTATACGACTGATTTTGAACTTTCGTTTAAAAATTTCTACGTACAACTGAAGAACTCGACGACGTTATTACGATTATGGTAAGAAAATCCACCTGACAGAAAAACACATGATTCTGAATCCCGTCGTAAGCGTCAAAAAGCGGAAAAATGGTCGTTGGTAAGTTTGGCGTTAATGAAATAATACCCACGAAAAGCCTGTTAGCTTGCAATGATGATTTTCAGATTAACGTAATCAATTGCAAAGATTTCTTCAACACCGACAATAACTATATCTCGATATTAATCAACTGATGCGAAAATAAACTTTTTCTATATAAAAAAAAGTAAATTCCATATCATTTAAACGATCTTCGCTTTATCGTTTTAATTAATAATGGAGTAGTAAATCATTTCAACGCAGAAGGGACGAACGATAATCTCGTACGGTTAAGTACTGTGAAATTCTATAAGTGTAACAGGTTAAAAGCAATCGTGAATAGATCATGCGCAGAACGAGTGTAGGTACAAGAAAAATCCAAAACCGTAATTAACGTTACACTCCTTTACGAATGATACGAATCGTTCTGCACGATCAGTGTCAATTTTCCTTAAAATTCTATTAAGAAAACGGAAAAAATACATATACTTATATAGGCTTATTATGTACATTCATTACGTAGCCGCGCGTTTAGCTAATCATGTATATAGATAAAAATCTGATCCGATCTACCGAATATTCTTTTTTGAAAATAACGCGATTTGGTTCGAACGATTAGTTTCGATCTTCTCCTCGAACAGTCTCTTATTCGTTGTTTTTCTCTTGCAGATAATATTTTCGATCGTAATGTTACACGGAGAACCAGTCGTACGTAAAGTGCTTGGAGAATGCGCAGGATGTACGTTGGATGATTGCCGCGTTGCACGGTTCATTTTTCTACGCCTGTACCAACGTAAACATTATATTACGTGCATAGAAATGTACATATACTTGTATACGTAGCGTCAATGCTATCTCTTATATGTAGAATCGTCTCTATAATTCGTGCTAATATGTACGTGTACATAGATGCTACAATGGCATTCTTGCAGATAGATTTTAAAGTGAAAGTCAAGTATAAATACGTCCACCTTTTGAATATCGTCTGGCCAACGTTCGATGCATCCGCGTTTGCGATTACTTGTAAGCAGCAATGAAAAGTCGACGATATCACGATTGTAAACTTCATTTGATTTCGATATAAAATTGATTTTATCGATCGTTCTTTTACGTTCGTACTTCTGTTTCGTCTCGTCAGTAACTAGATATTTTTCACTCTACTCGACTGTGACTCCTTTTCGATAAAGTAGCGTTAAATAAATATATATTATACATCTGCACGAAATAAAGAAAATGTAAAAAACGCATTGTTCGTATGTGTCTTCACGTGTAACATGTTCCTATAATTTTTGAAAACCTTTGTAAATTATAACGATTATATTAAAAAAAAATAATATTATAAAATTAGCACAACGTAGAAATTAAGTTGATTTTAATATATTAGAATATGAAATATATGAAACCGAAAAAGGCATTATAAAGACACAATGAACACAAATATTAATTTTATAAAACATCTGTATATTTCTATACTACGTTTGATAAAAGAAAGCGTCTTGCAATTTAAAGTTACGGATTTTCGTTTTATATATATATAATAGAATGTGTTTATAAACTTTATAAAAATATTTCGTTATAACAGATGTACGTGTATCTTATCATGAAACGTACATAGATTATTTGATGACGTTTTAAAGGCTATGATTGCATTCTTCAAAGAACTTTTAATTACTATTATTTTATTCCAGTGACATTTGAATTTTGCATGTGGAAACGTATTCAAGAATACTAATTTTACTTTTCCATCTGCAGGAATATCGTGCGAATCTTACGTCAAACGTATCTAATCATATACGCTCGAAGGATTCACTAAACCTTGCTTGTGAGTACACACATATAAATACGTATATATTGAAATCGTTCTATATCGTACATTGTAAAAATGCATCCAAATACTATAGAGCAGTGTGCGTTTCAGCTATCCAACTTGTACATAAATATTCTTAACAGGTTATCAGAAGTTCTGTCAACGGAGTTACGATCCGTTCGTGATTCTACCTACTAAAAGGATATAAACCATGCGTGAATCCGCAAAAACCGCATTATTATTACTGATGTGAGCGAAGGTGGATGAACGACGACTAAACCGTTTCTTTTTTTATTATCGGTACGCACTCGTGCCGGTAATAGGACCGGTAGCGAGTATCGGAAACGCCCACAAGATAAAAAAACACAATTTTTAAATATTCATTATTGGTGTATGTCTTTTTGAAATATTCCTGATAAAAATTGGAAATAAAGTTGTTACAAAATTGTTGAATGTTATATCATTCATTGTTGCAAAGAGTAATTGGACTAGAATAACATTGGAAAAAATTAGTGACAATTCTTATGGATGTTAGTTGAACTTTTACTAACAGTGAATTTATACTTTGGGATTTTGAAGAGATAAAAGAAAAATAATGGGTATTGACAGTATGAGAGTTGGAGGAGGTCGTTGTCCACCCCTTCTTGTTGGGGTACTTCTTGTAACTTGTTTGTTACTTATTTGTAATTGGTGGACATTGTCTTCTGAAAATCTGGAATTGGTACAACAAATTGACGAGTTAAATGAGCAACTTAAAATCAGGTAAAAGTATCACTATATTTTCTATTTCATAATGAGTTTCAAACACTACATATTGAAGTTATAATGCGATGTTTATGTGAGAATCTTTTTTGTAATTCTAAATTTTCATCTATCAATCGATAGATGTTGAGTAATCGTTCCACATTATATAATATTGTTTACAATGAATTGGCTCTCTTGAAGTTCGTCATACATGTATAAAACTTACACATCGCATGGTATTTTGTTCTATTTGTAATAATATTTACACATGAAAATATTTGTAAATTTTCATACATTTTTGATTTTAATATATTTGGAAAAAGAAGTAGATGCATTATGGTTAGTCTATTTTACTCTCTACATAATTTACGTGTAATCATTTATTATGTTTCTTATAGTGCTGAGGAGAGAGATCAATGTCTAACATTAGGTAGTAAACTGCAGCAAAGATTTAAAAATGCAGAAGATGAAGTTGCTCGTTTACATGTAGGTCTAGAACAACAAAACGATTTGAAGAAAAAAAATGATGAACTTGATGATTCCATTACTATATGTAGAAGTAAGCTTAATTCTTTAAGCATAATGGATGCTACTAAGTCAGCAACGTTGGAAACCGTTAGACTAGAAAAAGACACTATAAATACGCAATTAAATGCAAAACGAAATGAAAATAAAAAACTTCAAGAGGAATTAAATTCTGTATGTTACACCGTTACATAAAAATTGTTATTATTTTGTAACTTTGCCATAATTTCAATATTATTTGTAGATCAAAGATGAATTAGACGGGCTTAAAACTGCTTGCAATTCACATTTAAACAGTAATCCTACCTACACTTTGAAACGTAAGTTATTATAGACAAGGAATAATATCTTAACATTATATGTATATATTAGTTTGCATTTGGTTCTTTAATTATGCATACCATTATTCTATTTATCCAGAAACGTGAAAAATAATGTGCGTTGATACATATTTCATCCGTTATTTTTGCTAAAAGAATAACAATGGTCTTAGCTACAATCGATAATTTATATAAAACAGAACTGTAGAGTAAAAAGACAGTCCGAACGTAACAACACAGAAAATCAAGTTGCTTAATGTCGAAAAATCGTATTAACTTTATCGCATCCTCAGTGATGTAGCATATCATTTCCATTTCATTTCGTTTTCGTTTATCTATATTAATGATTCATAAGATATCATAAGATATTCTCGGACTTTGATGATTTAGCAACAAGAACAGTCATTAACAACTCTCAGTTGCCCTCTGCTCCGGAGTCTGCCGTAAGAATATCCGTAGCTGGTCGGCGAGGTTTGATGTACCATGGGATTCCGATTCTAACACCAGATCCTCCTGGTGCTGTACGTCAAGCCCCTCGTTTTTCAGTGACGATGTTAAAAGGTAGTAATACTTTTCTCCTTTCTCAGGAGAAAAGGAAACTGCCATAAAGAATAAAGATATATTTTTAGTATCTAATTTATTACAGAAAAATATTTCAATATATATACGTTGCATTTGTAAACGATAATTATAGATTTCTTACTTTTCTAAATATTATTTTAAATAATATCTATGATTAATTTTGGTCCACAAAAATGTATTTCGTGTTAAAACGTAAAATTTAAAATCGTTTTATATTTCCAAACACAATAAAGGAAACATACGTCTTGTAAATATGTTTGAAAAATATAAAAGAAATATTTGAAAAACAAAAATGAATAATAATTGAATAAGTATATCTTTTATTATACGTTTGTTTTAAAGTATAGGCCATAAAAAAATGAAACGAACACCTCATACTATATGCATATGTACCTATAGTTATATTTTAATTTTGTTATTTATATCTTGATGTCTCAAATAATATAAAAATAAATTGATATTTAATATTAAAAGACATAGAAAGATTGATGTATTAAATACTGCTCAATATGAAATACAATTTTATATTAAAAATTGCTCTTATTTAAAGTGTTCGTATTGCATAAGAAAAAATCTTGTGATTTTTAATATATGTATAATATTATAAATATGCTATGCATTTGCTATTGTACTTTTACATAAAATTATAAAGAAGTACAAAAGTTCTTTACAAGTATAACTTTTACATTGGCGAAACACTATATGGTGTAAGTGAAGCATTGTGTTGTAAATATTAATATATTGAGTGTCGCGACGACGTTTTCTTGACTAAAGTGAAAAATTCAGTATTACTTATTGATGGTTCTCACGCGTCACTCGATATATTAAATAATATTGCAGCACCTTTTTATGCGTTCAAATATCTTCTGAAATCATATATTATTTTTGTTTATATTACAAACGAATAATAAGTATTAATTCAATACTGTATCATAAGAGTTATATAGTCACTGTAAATATGTAGCCAATATATACATATACTGCATAAAAGAAAGATTAATATATAAATTGTAGAACAATAAGATATACATATATTTACTTTGTTAAGTAAATTTGAATAAAATTTACAATAAAAGCATGTATATTTAGCTTATTTACTTTTTTATCTTAATAATTTATAGGAATTTATTATAAGATGAATAAATTGATTTAATGGACAAAAAGATATATTAAAAAATAGCAGAAATATTTTATATTACTCTAGTAATTTATTTTATGTAACTTTCAGCAAAAACGAATTCAAATCTAGAAAACGATACCTTGAAGGAGTCTCAAGAAACGGAAATTGTAGAAACAGGTTTTAGAGAAGCTGTAAAAAAAATAATTGGTAATTAATGTACATTATTTATAAAAATCCACTCCATTCATACGTATTACGATTATTACATTAAAAAATTTGATAGCATGAATTATTAAACAGATTCAATTTTTTTGTCTTTCGTAATCAACATAGGTACTAGTACTGAAGATGAATAGAAAATTGCAGATATTAATACAATATTTATGGACAATGAAGTCTGCAGATGAAAGAAACAAATTCAAAAAACAACCTTATGTCATAAACTAATGTAAATAATTTACATTAATCAAAAAGTAAGAAATATTTTACTTCTAAAAAAGTATCAATATTATTATGTATATACATATATATTTTTTTATTTAATCACTTCGGCTTAAACTTTGTGTCTTCTAGTATTTTACAATGTATTTCTGCATACGTGATAATATCGACAGTTACATTAATTTTACAGAATTTAGACGTAAGTTGAAATTAAGATCTACTCATTTCTAGGAAGTAATAATTCAAACAAGATAAAAAGTCCCCATTGTCGAAAGCATTTTATTATATAGTAAA
>JAITYT010002833.1:60661-87507 GCA_025433975.1 Liostenogaster flavolineata | reverse complement strand
AAAAAAAAAAATAAAGTGTTGTATCGACAGAAATAAGAAATTTATATTGTTTAGATATATTTGTAATCATCGCGAATAATTCTAATATATGTTTTCCACAAATAGTGATTAATACTTTTCAAATTTAAATTGTTTTATACGCTATTATACAAAATTAAAAAATCTTTTTCATTGAAAAATATCAAAGTGTAAAATATTGTAATTTTATAAAAAATTACTGTAGATTAATTTTTAAAAAGCTTTTCAATGTGCAAGTCTTCGATTTAAATAAAATAGTTTAACTCGACTAAAAAAGTATAACTTATGATAATATTCAAATATTTAAGGAAATAAAACGCAATGTTACAACGATACAATATATTTCCATTTTCGCTGATCTTTATATATTATTAAAAGATGTGACTTTTGTCGTCGAAAAAACGACAATAATTGTTTGTCAACATTGTGAAAATTCAATGACTCACACATGACTTGTGTCACATATCGTACAGAGCACACTATACGCATATAAACATTGTGTTTTTTAATCAATTTGATGATATAAATGTATAGAAATTATATCGCTGATAATATATAACTCATTAACAATGCTGCCACTAATTTTTTGCATTTATTGCAAAAATAATACAATATTTATTTAGCTGTAACTAGAAAATAAATTAATTAAATTTTCATCTGCATTTCTAAAATCTAACATGATACCATGACCATTAAACTATATAATACTATTGCACATATTTATGCTTTATATACTATATATATGTATATATTTTTTTTTATACATTAATAACTATTTCGCTAATATGCACGACTAAATTATATATTTTATAATTAAAATCTAAATTAATAATTTTATAACAAAATGCAGAATTTGACTAGGAAACATTAAGTAACGACTAGATATTTATAATTTAGTCTTACATCTTATGAATTTCTAATACACTCTAGATGCTTAAAACGACAAATGCTTTTCGCGAATAAGGCGATTATTTGGAACATATTTTTATCACTAACAAATCAGTGATTTCCAGGATAATTTTTATGGCAATTTCACATTTACATATTACATACTTTGGATTATTTGTTGTAAATACGAGCACTATAAATCATTTGTTTTGCACTTCACTTCGTTAACAAATATTTGTTCCCATATAGCATATCTTTGTAGAAGTTAAATAAAATTAGACGAATTGTCCAAAAAATTCGATATGTGTTGTTCCAACGTCAATCTGAAATATACTATTGAAACCGTTAATAAATAATAACTTATTGTTAAAAATTAGCAGATTTTGATAATGTTTAAAAGTGATGCAGACTCGAAAGAAAAATTATTGTGCGCATTAATGTAAATGCATAAATAATTTAATTATTGTGTATATTGATCAAAGTTTGTATGTTTGAGAGTTCTCATTTTTGTGCGATTTTTATTCATAAATTATATATCGTGAATGTAAAATTTATAAATTAGTTTAATTTATATGAACTGCCTAGTTATCTACTTTAAATTCGGTATAAAATTATTTCTCACTTGTGCCTTTTATATATATGTACATGCAATTAAATTATAATAAATAGAATTTAACTATTAAACCTCTCATTATTAATCAAAACATAGTTATTCATCTTGTAAAGCTCTTATATAATATCTAATGCATATCTGTCTATTCTAAAATGGTCTGTATTCTTGATACGTATCTTCACTAGGATTTGCGACATTCGATTCTTTGGTCATATGACAAATGGAAGAAATTATTTTCAATATAACAGTAACTTATATAATCGGGAATAAGATACGTTGTATTTATGTGGATACTTTAGGCAATTAACTTTCTCCCTTGTGCGATTTTTCTACGGTACACATGAACTTACATATACATCAACAGCCTTTAAGATAAGTAATATTATAAAATGACATACCGTATAAAGGAATAAGATCAATCATAATATACCGGTGTTACATTCGAGACTACGCTCTATCAGGAAATCCATCCCATATAACGTTCATCCACGTTCAAGCTTGCACCAAGGGGAAAAAATGATAACCGTTAAACCTGACGTACGAATTTTAGAGTATAAATATTTTTTCCATTTTATGATTCGTGATTCTATGCCAAGACTATGTACAATGTACACTAGAATCGATGTTAAGGCAGTAAGCTGTTTACGTACGATTATCTCCTAACTAAAACGGCTATTCTAAAAATATATAAATTATTAGAAATCTGCTTCGTTGTAATTTATGGAAGTCCCGGGTAGAATCTCCAATTTCATTTCGATAAAATAAAGTACCGAAAGATTCTTCCGTAAGAGCAGATATAATTACGGTGAATAGTGAAAATGATGTCTTTGTTTTCTTCTAAAAATAAAGGCGAAAATCGAACGAAGTCGCCACCAACGACTGTGCTTTCGTACCGAATTACGCGATCTTTCTTTCATACGAATTTGTCGGACTAACGAATAAAATGCATCGTCTATAAACTGACGGAGTGCTGCAGATGTTTCATAAAAAGGACAGCCTAATTGATCCGCGAGTGCTTTCCCTTCTTCGGTCGACACCTGCAACAACGATGCCATTACGTTATGCACGCACGCACGCACGATGGAAACGAATAAATAAGAATAGATTGCGTCTTACCTTTCGTTGATCGTGCAAATCAAACTTATTACCAACTAGCACGAGAGGAATATCCTCGTTAGCTCTCACGCGCGATATCAATTTACGATATTCCAAAGCTTCCTGGAAGCTATGCCTGTCCGTCACAGAATAACATATCATAAATCCCTCGCCACATCTCATGTATTGATCTCTCATCGCAGTAAATTCTACCTATGTTAAAAAATAACGTAATTACAATCTCTTTGATCCAACCAAAGGTGTGAAATCTACACCAACGCAATTTGTTTTTTAAAAACACCCCATACTTGACCAGCTGTATCCAAAATATCCAAGAGTGCTGCCTCTCCATCTATGACTGCTTGCTGTTGATACGAATCCTCTATTAACGAGAAAAAACGATCCAAAAATGAGAAACGGGTTCGAGTTCTCCGAATAGCGATTATACGAATATAAACAAAACATGACTCACCTATAGTCGGATCATGATAATCGAGGAAACTGTGACTAACGAACTGCAAAGTTACCGCTGCAACAGTGAAACGTATGATTAGTCCTTATCCTCGAAAGAGTAAACAACGCACAGTAGTATGTTAATCAATCGAGACGAGCTATCGTACGACGCTCAAAATCGATGAAAAATTCCTTGGAAACGGGATTGATATTCTCGTAGCGAGGAATCGATCCAACAGTCGCAAGTTGAACGATCCTACAATCTTCGCGATAATCCAACGGATCCCGATTGATCAATTTTAGGGGGGGAATGAGTCTATCAAGATCGAAGAGCGTAATCTCGGCCATCTTACGTAAGGAGCAAAAGGAGAAAAAATAGAGATAAGTGCAATACCAGATTTTCCAACGCCTCCGTCGCCCAAGACCACGACTTTGTAGACCCTGAGGCCACCTCTGGTAGTCGGTTGCGAAATCACCAGCGGTAGATCGCTCTTGCCATTCAAGGCCAGGCTTTTATTTCGCAGGATGTTGGTTGACATCGCGTGAAGAGGACGACGCGGCCGTATCGCGTTAACCTGACGTTCGTCTATTCGGCGGACCTTTTACGATGCGACCGACATTCTTCGTTCGTGCGTATTTGCGATCCATACGCGGAAACGTCGAAATTCCGCGGGCAGCCGCGAGATATGCGTCTCATGTTTACCCGCGACCGCTTTGATGTAGCTGGTTCGCAACGATTTCGAGACTCTCGCAGGAGAATCAATACCTCTAACAACCACTCGAGGGGCTCTCGGAGCTTAATATGTATTTTTACACGGTTAGCCAAGGCATGGCTGACGTGTTTGCGCGGCTCTAGCCGCGCTCCTCGCCGACGATCGGCATCGTTTCGAGGGCGAACTAAACCCTTCGACTCGACCCAGCGACCTTTCTCATTTTTTCGCATCCGAGGAGCCCCGCACCGTCGATGACTGCCCGTCCTTCGTCGACCGCGTCCACATCGTCGACCTATATTCTGCTTCACGTCTTCTTTTCCTTCTTCGAGATCGACCGATTTTTATTTCGTTCGATTCTTGCTCGAGAAAAACGAACAGACTCGACGTTGGTTCGCGATTAGTTGGTCAACGTCGTAACGGCTGCCCCTTTTTCGAACGACCGAACGTACACAACGCATGGTCGTGTACCAACGTGCAATCTGGAACGGACGATAATTTTATTCTTTTTTTTGGGAAGTTAATTTTATGGTGCTTTTGCGATCCTGCGATGTAATCATGCGTGCATCATCGTGGCATCACGTGGCAAACGTGACGATGCTCGTAATGTTAATCGTTGTAATATATTATGAAAGTGTTTTAAATTTATCGATTCTGATATCGTAATTTTTTGTGGAAGAGCTGTTGTAACTTATCCGACGTAAGTGGTGCGATCATAGTAACGTTGACAAAGTCGTTAAGGTTCGTCACTTCGAACGCCACCTGCAACGTTCTTTTGATAAAGCAAAAGATAAATTCGACGATCGATAGTTTAAAGAAATCTTAGGAATTTAAAAAAGTCTGGAACGATAAAGCGTAATAATTTTTATCGCTCGATTTTTATGTCTTGCATCATTAAGCGATGTGTATTTTACGATAATACAAAAACAATATTTATCGACTGTTTAAATCACCCGAAAGTTATTTCTTTTTTGCTTAATATTTATTTTGGTAATTTAAACTACATCCTTTAGACGTTTCTACTTCGTAAAATGAATGTTCAAATGTATGTAATAATAAGATTTTCATGAATAATGGAATTTCTTCATGCAAAATGTCGAAAAGGTAATTAAGAAGCTTTTTAAATTTATTATAAGATTTAATTCATCGATCAATATAAATCTCTCCAACGAACTTAGTTTGTATGGGTTCGTTCATAGGATACTTAAGGCCGTAATAAGTTAATTATTATGTAAAATAATCGTGTTTGGTTGATACAAATTGAGCGAGCGAATACTAATTTATTTCTCGTAATATTTCATTGAAAATATTATCTTACAATTTATCTTCGCTATAATTTAAACGAAGTAAGAAGACACCGAAGTCTAAAAGCGGTCAAGGACTCGATACAAATTCGAGTAATATTGCTGTTGGTAACGATAGTTTATCGTGCATCCTAGGGTAACGAGAAATAAAATACTTTCAATCGTACCAACTATCGTTCGTAGTTTTATTGCGATCTGTCATGCAGGTACCAAGCATTTCAAGGAAGCAGAAACGTCATCTGTTTTTATAGTTTCTTCTTGACAGGTTTAGTTGTAATCTAATAAACAAAGCAAAGCGTATCGAATTATACAAGGAAATAAAGGCTGATTTTTAAATCGATTCGATCCAATTGGGATGATCGAAAGTTTTGTATTACAATTTACGTACGATTAATACTATCTTGATGTATTCATTTACGATTACATTTGAACGAAGAGGCATGCTCTCATTCAATTCAATACTTTTCATCAAAAGAAATGAACCGAAGGAGGGAAAATAAGATAATAGTGCCATATGCTTAATGGATAACTCAATTTATATATCGGTTTATATTGTGGATAATGATTACAAATTTATTATTTACTAATATATGTTGAATTTGGAGGTTATAATCTCTGCTACCAGTATTGGACATTATGAAGACTTTCTCCAATAAAGTTGAAGCGGATTATGAGAGTGTTTTTAAGTATCATCATATGCAACTGTTTACAGTGAATCAGAAAGCAGACACAAGCATTATAAATGAATACTTTTACTCTTATGCATCGATCATTACTTCGAAAGTTAATCTAAAGCATCTGCCAGAAAGAAATAGAAGATATATCGAAACTTTAAGTATTTGAACGTTTAAAGTTATTAAAGGAGTAATGGGCACAAATGTAATGCGATTTAATGCATAAGGGTCTTGATTTCTTTGAATCTTGAACTATTGTTTTCTCATAAAACTATATATCCTGTGTGTAGAAATTACAAAATTAACATAAATATAGATTATATATTTGCAGATATCTTGAAACAGGGTACAAAGATTTACGTATAACTATAAAAATTATTATATCAAATGTTAAATGTTCTTTAAAAGAAAATTGTCTCGTTAGATGATAAATGCAATGCTACATACGGAACCGGTACGAATACGATGGTCACTAGGTAAGTTTTCATATTTATTCTAATATAGACGTATTTCTAATGGAAATTATATTACTGTACACATTTTAATTTCAGCTGACTATATGCAATTTATGCAATTGACTAACTTATGATGATTAGTCATTGATAGTATAAAAATATATCACATGTCTATGCAAATTTTATCTAATGTTGAAAGATATATATGTCAGTATATATTGATGATTAAATCAGTGAAAAGTTTATACATGATTAAACAATGTCAGATCCCTCTTGTTCAGACAACAAAGATCCACATATTTTGAATAGTAACAAAGAAACGGTATATTCGAAATGGGAACGTTTTACTAATTGGGTACATTGTGTCTGCATTGTTACGTTTGATCTTGAGTTGGGTCAAGCCATAGAGGTAACGGTATATGATATTTCACTGTTTTTTTACATATATTAAAGTAAAAGAATTATTAGATAGGAAATAAACAATTCTCTTATTATTATTTTTATACAGTATTATATCTAAAAATTAATTTTTTAATAAAATAGGCAGTATTTCCAAATCATATAAAACTATCGGAACAAGAAAGATCCAATGTATGTTATTTGGCGTTTCCTGACTCAAATTCAGGATGTATGGGAGATACTC
Source organism: Liostenogaster flavolineata (assembly GCA_025433975.1). Lineage (NCBI taxonomy): Eukaryota > Metazoa > Arthropoda > Insecta > Hymenoptera > Vespidae > Liostenogaster > Liostenogaster flavolineata. The sequence goes on along the minus strand of JAITYT010002833.1, from coordinate 80,654 downwards.
AATATCATGTAAGGATAAGACAAAATGGAAGCAAGGTTCAAGATACTCAAGCTTTAAAGGAATATGATAGAAAATCACCTTTCTTTTTACAATGCGATAAAGACTATTATTGGGGATACGTCTACTTTCGTCAAGTCAAAGACAAGACTTTGCCCAGGGGGTACTTCCAGAAGGTAAATTGTACAATAAATATCTCAAAAATAAGAAGGATTAATGTACAATAAATAGAATAAATGCGTGTATTTTATTTTCAGAGTATCGTGATTATTACAAAGCTGCCATTCGTAAATTTGTTTAACGAATTATGTGCTTTAATCGCACCGGAGTTCTTTGATCGTGGTAATGTTGTAATGGAAGCAATTGTAAGAGAAATCGATCGTTGGCCCTATCCAATCCCTGGACAAATAATTCATTTACCTCTCATGGGTGTGTTATTTCAAGTTAGTATTAATATTGGTAAATTAACATGGGTTTTATTCAAATTGTAGTACTAGTAATCTTAAATCAAGATTTTATTTTTATATTTGAAAAAAAATGGAGAAAGAATTAATATATTTAAGTAAGATGCACTTAAAGTTAAAATGCATTCTTATAATGCACATTTTTCTACAGATATGTTAAATTTTATGTTATTGTTATGCTTAATACATTTTTTTCAGACATATATTCCGAATCAAAATTATAAGAGTACCGTACCATGTATCGCTGCTATGGATCATGCACCGAATATGTCTGCTACGCGAAGATTAATTTTAACATCTGCTTATGAGGGAGATATGTTTAGAACTTTAGCCAGTGTTATCAGCCATATTCATTTACTATGGGAATTGGTATTACTTAGCGAACCGATCGTTGTAATGGCTTCCTCGCCAACTACATGTTCTGAGATGGTACAAGCACTAATCGCGTAAGTATTTCCTTCGAATGTGTTACTAACTGTGTGTAATAACAAACTATATTCATAAATCATCTGCCTCAACAGCATGATTGCACCATTAAAGTATTGCTCTGATCATCGACCTTACTTCACGATTCACGATTCTGAGTTCAAAGAATATACTACCGATGCACCTACACCACCTGCTGTCATACTAGGTGTTACCAATCCATTTTTTGCTAAGACTTTGCAACATTGGCCTCACATTATTAGAATAAGTAACGGTGCTAATAATGGTAAGCACTAAAGCAAAAGATTGTATTGTATTGCAGTATGCATTCGAGCAAATTTGTTTGCATATTTTACACTTTACATTTTAGAAAACCAAAAATATAGGATCAAAAAATCGGAAAATCTTAAAGTACTGGATTCGAAGCCGGGTGTGTATACACAGTACAAGTCTTTTTTACAAAAGGATAAGAATATATTGAAAAAGTTATTGAGAGGTATTCAAACCAAAAGACCAGGTGAAGTACAAACAGCTCTTTTGAAGCGTCATTTGATGGATTTAACGGAAAGCTTTATGATACCATTAGAAAGATACATCGCGAGTCTTATGCCATTGCAAAAGAACATATCACCATTTAAGGTGAGATATCCTTTTACTTATAAAATTTTTGAAAATAGATATATCGATAAATTTATTATTTGTTGTTTATTTCAGGCAACACCAATACCACAGTTATTTAATCCGGACGATTTTTTAGCTACGTTGACTAGCGCAGGACCTCAGTTAACAACGGGTATCAAAGGGGATTGGGTAGGATTGTACAGACGATTTTTTCGATCACCAAACTTTTCAGGCTGGTTTCATGCAAGACATACTGAATTGATGCAAAAACTACAAGTTATACAGCTTGAAGCATTGTCACAAGCAGCGAGTATCATATAATTTTGTACATTTTTTAATTTAAAATACAAAGCATAAACGTAATATTATTTTTCTTATTTTTTTAGGATTTGAAAACATGGGTACAAGGAAAACAAGAAGTGGAAGTTGTCGATATGATTTTGAGAATTCGACAGAAATTAGAAAAAAGTTATATCGATGATATACCACTTGGCGATTCTATTAGAGAAAAACTTCAAGAAAGAATTGATGACATTACGCATGCTTTGCCAGACGATTTAAAGATCATTTTAAGTCACGAATCTTGACATTATGAATATATTATTAATTTTAAAACACGTTAAGTTATTTTTACTATTATAAGTTAATTTGAAAATGAGCATTATGTGCAACAGCGAATGTATAAGTAAAGCTGAATTATTGCTTGTAAAAATTAGAAATCATTGATAATTGTAGCATAATGATTGACAAAATATCAATCGTATGCAAACAAAATACGTAGAAGAGACAAAGAATGACTGAATTATGCTGCATCAGTGCTTTGTAAAAGATTAAGTTATATTTTAGTTCTACCTTTAATGTCTAATACTCGTTCGGAAAGTACGTTTAACTATTCGGAGATTTTCGTTCGCTTTTATATTTGAAATGATACATAAACTATAAAATTGTTACACGTTCCATGTTTCTGATAAGATGTATTCTCTCAGGGCGTATTTTTTATAACTATTATGCCTGATATATCTCTGATTTCTAGATTTTTTTACTTTTATTACGCATCCGTAGCTATCGTTTACTCCGATTCTCTACTCATTATATTTTTATTACATATCATATTTTAACATTTCATTGTTTTATAAATAAAACACGCAGTTTGACTGCAGTTTAACTAAAATTTCCAAGTTATGTACTTTACGAAGTCTTACGAATCTCGAATAATAATTATACAATTGTAAATTCTGAATACACTGAAATGTAATAGAACAAATTATCATATCTATTGTATATACATATTTCATTTAAGATTGTAAATATAAATGGAAATTATAAATAAAATAAATATATATTTTGATAAAACTGTTGACATTTGAAATTACACCTGCGATAATAATAAACTGAATAATCGATATGATTTTAACGTTTGTATTTTCAATAATTAGTGTTCAAAAATTATACATATACGAACGATGTGCGTTTCATATTTCAAATAAATGTAAATAAATTATTACAGTTCTAACAAAATATTGGAGGATACGCTAAAAGCGTCATGCATATTTTCTTGCTACAGGGCGACACGAACTCGAGAATTCCGGTAGGATACGAATTTATTATTCGGGTAGCAGGAAACCGAGTTGGTAGTTCAGCTGATGACGTGAAAGAAGCGAAATGTGTAGAAAAAGATAGCAATATAGAAAATGGCCATGTCTAAAATGACCATGTTGCGAAGTATATAGAGAATAACTATCGTTTTTAACAGCTAAACGTGTCGTCACGATTCGAAGCGATTAATAGAATGTAGCTCAATATTTATACTTCTCGTAGAGTGCATGAAAATTCACATTGGGGTTCAGGTTTACATTTTATCAACGAAAGGTAGCAGCCAGGCGTCAGAACAATCGTTACGACGAAGGGTCGGTGCGATGTAAACCTTTACTCCTGTGATAATTAATTTTCAAAACTATCTACCCTTCGAACCATATAGCGTATAGCTTGTGTTTTCGTCCATTTAAGAGAAAAAATAATGAATATTAGAAAGGGTGTTGTTCGTGTCACGGGTGTAGACATTTTTTTGAATTTTTTATTGCAAAATCAAACGTTGACTTCACTTCGTCGGGCCGTCCTAAGAAATACTACTGCATCCAGCGTCGATATTTCGTTAATAAAACGTAAATGATGTCACCAACGAGTATTCTGATGCGTTTTGCGGGCAGAAAAAAACATCAGGCTTCATTCTATAACAAGATTCGACGTAAACACATTTTTCAAAAATTTTTTATTGGAAAATAAAACATTAACATCGCTTCATTGGCACGTTGTGACAAATGCTCTCGCATTTGGCTTTGGGGCCTTTCGTTAATTAAATGCAAATTTGAACTCTGATGTAAATTTATACGTATTATAAAAGCAGAAAAAGATATTAGGTATGTTTCTAGTTTTGTTTTGGAATATTTCTTGCCTTTGAAAACTATTGTTATTCCGTACATGCATTTTGCAACGAAGCAGTGGGCGTGAACATTTTCTATATCGTTATCCTTCTTTTTGAGTGTTGGTACTTTCTTCTCGCACGTTTCGAGTAACCTACTAACTGTGCTGTCCTGTTATCCTAATAACAAACTCATAGTTCGACATACTGTCCGCTAGATGGCACTCGCAGATTTCTCGTGCGTATGTCGGGTTGTGGAAGTCGAATATGCCGGCGCATGCTTGTGCTTGTCTACTTCAATAATTACGATAATCGCTTGTCGATATTTTTATTCTAAATGAAACAAAAAATGATTAGAAAATTACCTAACTTTCTTAGCATTTTCTTTTCCTAACACTAAACGGTTCTGAAATCAAATCGTCGTGAAGTTTGCGAAATAGAAAATAGTTCTTCACAATGATTAATAGTATTGTATTAGAGATTGCGTTTGATTCATGGTAACAATTTAGTAATCGATATGTCTTAATAAACTACGATTCGAAGCAGATGTTTATTTTATTTGAAAAACTAACGTTTAAACTTCCAATCATATTTTTAAAGTTTTGATCCAATTATTATATTAATTTGATTTATCTGTAGGAAAAAATTAATGTTCAGAATCCAAAGTACCTATCTATTCGGGAAAACGGTGATAAAATATAAAAATTCTATCGAAGATATTTTAATTCTTTTTATTTCTTAAGAGGTACACGATCTTTGTTGTTACATTCTCGCAATTATATTAATAATTTCTCGATAGTTCTGTATTTATTTTAATGCTTGCGTAATTATATTTTCATTAATATTTATTATATATTATCATACTTTCAATGGGTCAACAACATATATATATTTATTTATATGTATATATGTATAATATTTATATAGATATCCGTTTTTTTGCTCATCTTTTATATCTGAATGCACTGTACCGTAAGATAGCTTTATTACACAATTCACATACATTTTTTAGACGGGGGCTGCCGAAGTACACCTTATTTTTTTGGCTATTGCATTTTCTCACGTATGCATGTATGTTGTATGTACGTATAGGTAAGGGCGTTCGTATGTTCGAAAACCATTGTTCTTTTATTTTATCCGATCGCGAACAATTTCGATAGCGTTACGATCTCGCATCTACAAAGTTCAAGTGAAATTAAGTGTATCCGATCATAGAATTTTTATAATCTACACGAACGTCCTCGAAAGATAGTCAAATATTCGCTTCCTCGTGAAAAAATCAGAAAATGTCTTTCGACTTGTTACATAAGTGCAGTTCGAAAATGCGTTTGCCTTTGTTTTTGCTTTTGCCACCCTTACCGCCGTCGCCGCCGACGTTTAAAGCGATTAAATCCACACGTAGCTTGACGCTTCTCTTCTGGAAGGCTTAAATAGACTTGTTAGGCCTGTACGATAAAACGGTCTCTTAACATTATACGTCCACGTATCGACTAACGTCACACAAAGTTTCTACGAGCTGAATAAAGTAACACGATCGGTGCGAGTCAACGTTGCTTGAGTCGTCTATTTGAAGATTCGTCTCTCTTGCGATCAAAACTATCGATTTCGCGTACATTACGGATGACAGAAATATGCGCACGCGTACACATCTTTTAGTTTAGAGAATGCATCTCGCGGTGTGCCATTTTTAATACAACGACAAACGTATGCTTCCTTTCTCGTTCACGAAAGAGCAAATCAACAAATCGCTCGAAATCGATAATACAATCATAGTCATGATCAACATGCGAGAAATTCGACGATCGATTCGATGATTCCATTCTCCCTTGATATCGTGGCACTTCTTACGTCCAATTCGTCGATCCAGGGGATCGCCAACTCGCGTTTTGGAAAGAGGGAGCGCATTTGTTACTTTGCCTTGATCTTAGAATCGCAACGCACCGTGAACGTTACGATTAAGATGATCCTTATCTTCTTTTTTTAAAGAAGCATCGCACTATCAACATCGTCACGTCTTTCATTCTCTCGTTGTGACACGCACGCGTTCGCATGATCGATCGAGCAGTGATGAGATGATCTTTGAGATCCTCGATCACTCTTTTCGTCATTTTTCATCTTCATCCACACTCGTCGCAACTCCATTATTATTTTACATCTTTTAATAACAAAATATTATTTCGTTATCGCTCGACATTACGATTTTCAAAGCGATTAACCCTTCGAGTGCTATGCACGCATACGCGCGTTTGATATTTTGTCTACCTCGTACGTACTTATCAGACAAGCACGTCCATTCCTTAACGGCAACACTAAATAAAGAAAATAAGAATAAAAGAAATTCTAATTTACATCGTTCATTTTCTTTCCCACTCCAAGAAAGTTGCGATAGCCGCATTAACGAAATGCTTAAAATATCGAAAGTATTCAGCACTCGAAAGGTCAAGCACTTCAATTTCGTATTTATAGTTTGCCGCAATCGTCGGATGTAAAATCACTACAAGAACGTATCGGTTTTAGGCAATGGCGGCGATCGATACCGAAAATAGCTCGTGACAAAGTTGACCAATTCCCCTGGCGATCCATTCCACGTGCTCCTCACGTCCGACCAGTGTTACACTCTGTAATTTCGAACGTGGAAGTATCACGACAACGATATTCATCGACGATCCGTCGCCTCCTATCTCGCAAAACGCGACGCTACTTCGCCCTACCACGTATCAGCGGAAACGATTTGGACGGTTTGCTATGCAGACTGATTTTATTCGGCAGATCGTATCATTTCGCTTTTGTCGTCTTCGATCGGAGTCTTCGAATGGCGTGCGACTTTTCATGAAAAAAAAAGAGAAAAAAAAGGGAATGAATTTGTTTAAAGACGATTCAGCGCAATAATCGCTCAAGTGCCTACGAAAGAAAAGAACGATCTCGAATCGAAATTCGGTTAGTGTAGACAACGTTGACGATCGGTAAAACGACAATGCTATTGGAACTTTTACAAACGTGTTCTTGTTTATTCACTTTAACGACAATGGGTTTGGAGGAGCGTTTCGGTAATAGATACTACGTTACAGAGAAGTGACAATGCTTGGCTCTAGCGTGTTTAAAAAAATAACGCGACATCGCACAATGCAAAGACGTCGCGAACGTTATCAAGCGCTTCGTCTTGCTACTAGAGACACGGATCATAGACGCGCTTGACGGATCGAGTCGCGTTATACAAGCGTTATTTCGATAGGCGCAAATTAATTGTCGTGTTAAATCTGTACGCATAGTTCAACCATCTCCGGCAACGAATCGATCGTGACGGAACACGCTCGTCGCATAATTGCGTGGACGTGAAGAGGGAGAGGCCTCCCTTCGTTGCCGACGAGCTCCACTGAGCTCTTATCAAGGTCTCTCGAACGATCGATTCGGATGCAACCGTAACAAAACTTGGGATAACGCGGTCGGGATTTTACCATTTTATTTTTCACCACGCTCTTACTTTACTTCTAGCCTTCGTACGTGGACACGTTCGAACCTCCGACTGTTCCTTTTCTTTCTCGATGCTCCAAGTTTTGACGACCATGCGCTGATTCTATCAGAATTACACTTCGACCGTCTCGTGGAACTGATAACGAGGACAGGCGCGACAATCGTTCTCCGTCCGTCGTTTGTCTTGGAATTTTTCCTTCCGCCGTCGACCGACGGATCTAGAAACGAACGTCCTCATCGAGATGAGGATGTCGCACCTCGTGATCGTCCGCCGGTCTCGGCTGGAACGCGATTGGAGGAACAAGCTGTACGATCGAAACGAAGGGCGGTGGATCTCGCGCGTGGTCGGTCGGATTTTCGTTCGATCGCACGGTGTCCTTCGGCACACGGCAGTGTAATATCGATCCACGAGCGAAAACAATCGAATCGCGGATACATCGAACCCGATGAAGAGCAAGCGCACGACGATCTCCGGAATCGTGGATAACGAAAATATCGCACAGCACAGTGCATTTACCGAATTTACCTCGATCCATGCATGCGCGATGCTGGATCGACAACCGAGACGCCCGAAATTATTCGTTTATTATCTTAATTACTTCGATAATGAAGATAATAATAATAATAATAATAATAATAATGGTAATAATAACGATGACGATAATAATAACAACGATAACAGTAATAATAATAATAATAATAATAATGATAATAATAATAGTTATAAACACGAAGAACGCCGAAATGTTGAACCCTCGAAGCTATCTGCCGATAATCGTGGGCGTCGTGGCCCAATCGTTTACCTAGATACGTCGGAGTTCAATCGTTCGATACGTTCGTCGTCTAGCAATTGACATTATTGTGGTGTTGATTTTACACGTTTTTTGTGTACCTACTCGCCCCTGTTCATCATCGTGTCGTGAGCGTACCTCGATTATCAAATTGTTTTTTTCTTTTTTTTTTTAAAGGAAGAGATCGCTTAATCCTCGCAATCGATTCAAAGATAGGGCCAAGAAAAGAGAAGCTTTCGAGTCTAAAAAAAAAATGAAAAAAAAATTACCTTGTGCTCCGGGGCGAGAGAGCGTTCTTTCCTTCATTGTGCGACAGTGACAAAGCGAATTTGTCTTCGTCCGTTTTCTACTCGCTTTTTTTTTTCTTTTCTTTCACGACGAGAGAGAAAGAGAGAGAAGATTATCGAGCGGCCGACACGTCGACGATCGATTGCGAGAGTTAAACGACTGTGCCGAAATCGTCGCGAGAGATCATTCGCCATTGTTCTGCGCAAATCGCAATCGAACCTTGATGAAAACCGAAGCGGGGACTGTTCGTGATATCCGACTGGTGGTGGTTTTTCATCGACTCGTCTTCGTCTTCACCGTGTTCGAAGACCGCGGAGCAACCTCGTGCGTGAACGTGTCTCAAAGGATGAGCCATGGAATTGGAAACGAGAGGCGGTTGTCTTTCATTCTTTCTCCGTCTCTCTTTCATGCTTCTTCAATCGTACGTGCTCGTACACGCACGCACACACACACACGCACACACAGAACGCACGTTTTTTTTTTCAAGCATTCCTCCGTACCATTTACAACGTCGAAAAAATGTCGATGTCTCTCCGCATTCACGATGTCGTTTCCTGTCGATACTGCGTTTGTCTTCGCGGAGTCTCGCCTCGTATTTTCGAGGAAACTCCGACTTTATCCGCTTGTTCTTCCTTCCATTTAGCGCGTGCCGAGAGAAAATCGACGGAAGAAGAAGTTGGTGATTAATAAAAATCATAATAATAATAATAATAATAATAATAATAATAATAATAATATAATAGATAACGTCAACAACAATAGTAATAATAATTACAATAATCACACGAACGATAATCATAAAAAAGAAATATTAACAGGAGGGTTTCCTCCCCCCGCGATCTCATCGTTCTCGTTCTTTCGTAACGCAAACGAAAAGACGATATCGAGGGGAGGGTCTTCTCTATCCAGTAACATGGAAGGCCTTCTTCTCTTCCTCGTTGGATTGCAATATTTCGTCGATCCGCTTCTCCCAGTCGTCCGTATCGCTCGTAACGTCGCTTACGAACGCGGCGCCCTTCTGATCCTGGCTGCCGCTCGTTATAAACTCGTATTCGTTCAGCTCAGCTTCCAATTCGCGCTCCCAATCTTCTTCTGCGGAGAGTCACACAAGCAGCGTTGTAGCTATTTTGCGCTGGGCCACGGCGAACTTTTTTTTGTCTGTTTTTTCATTCCGTTTCGTTTTTTTTTCTTTTCTCTTTCGTGTGTCGTTGCGTGTCATGTAAAATGTGTGTGTGTGTGTGTGTGGCTGGTCTGTCCATCGTGTGTATGCACGTGTACGACGCGGAATAAGAGTAAACTGTAGTTGCGAGGATGGAAAAACTAAGATATCGAAGAATTAGAAAGTAGAAGAAGAAGAAGAAGAAGAAGAAGAAGAAGAAGAGGAAGATGAAGAAGAAGAAGATGAAGAATAGATATCACGTTATGAGACGATAAAGACGGAACGTGAAACGAAAGGAGAATGAAGACGAAAGGACGATACCGAAAACTTTTTGTTTTCGTGTTTCGCGCTCATTATTTTTCTCTTGAACGTCGACGATGACGCGTCGCTATCTCGCACCATTTTGTTCGTTCGATCTCGGGAATCCCGAGATTTCGATCGCGCAACTGTTATCGTATCATCGCGTGCTCGTAATTAAAAATATCGTTCTCTAAATTAGCGCGCGTCTTAATCTCCCCTACGAATCCATTTCGAAAGTCCAGTCCAGTCCAGTCGAGTTCGTCGAGTTAAACGTTTTTTCCCCTTTGCAACGAGGTGCAGGATTAAATGACGCGCGACGAAGAGCACGCGGGCTCGATGACCGCGGAAAATCCGGTTTCTCTTTACGGAGATGTCAACAGACTTCTCTTCGGCGCTCGTTCACGCTGCCGCGATAATAGAATCGATTTTGCACACTTCTCTATATGTACATGCATGCGCGTGTACACGGATCTTTTGGCGTATTCGGAAAATGCGCAAATAAACGAGCGAATCTCACGTCAATGAAGGCGCGTTGAAAAGCATTCGTCACGCGGTATGGTGAGGTATATGTAGGAGGCAGGAGCAAGAACAAGGATAGAGACGCGATCGAGGAACGTGCTTTTGTCATATTTTATCTTCTTTCTTTTTTTTTCGCGTTTCATCCCTCGATCGCGGGCGAGAAACGTCGTTGGAAGAAAGGAATTACATCCGTACCGCTTCCCTTTTACCGTTTCGACACCTCTACCGCTCCTCGATTTATCCTCTTTTAATCGCGATACCCCGCGTTCGTACGATGACTCTCGAACTGCGAAAAACGCGCCGTTTTACCTTAAGTCGCGTTTAATCATACAAAAAAGAACTGCTAAGATAATTTCAACACACGGACATACGCGCGTACGCGCGTGTACACAGGTACGATATAAACACGTACGTACGTTTATACACACACAAATATATTTATATATATATATACGGATATACACGCAGGTACGCGTGTATTCGTTCACTTATACATACACATATCTTTATTTATTTATTTCTTTATTTATTTATATATTTATATATGTTAACGTTTACTCGCGGATTTTTATGCCATCACGATCCTAGGACGATGCACCGCGATCTACCTCCCCCTCCGATTTCTCCAAGGATCACCCTCCTATTATTTTTTCCCCCACGTTATTTTTTTTTCTCCTCCTTTTGAATCATGACTTTCGATCTTTGAAGCACCTCAACCCCGACCTCCTCTTAACATCCAATAACTCTTTACTAATCGCGCGTTTTCTCATTTTCACTCGTCGTGTCACGTTATCCCCTGGGCCCTTTCGTCCTACTTAACGTTATTATTTCTCTTAGATTCTCGGCAGTCGTACACGCATGCACCTACCACTTCTGTTTCGCTTTACTCGTATCATCTCTTTCTCTCTCGACATGTACACACAGGCGCATACACACGTACCAAGCGCTCACACGACGTAATTCCCGTGCTATTTTCTCCCTTTTTTCTTTTTCTTTTTTTTTTACTTTTTTTCTTTTCACTCTCGACGCACGTATTATCTCCTTTCACTCACACACGCCAGTCGAGCGTTCGTCCGTGCCAAAGACGCGTGCAGCCTCAATCGTAATTATTCCCCGTCGTTCTCTCCGCTACTCTTGCGATTATTTTATCCTTAACGATTATTATTAAATAGTTATTTATTTATTTATTGTTATCGTTATCTTTTTTAAAGTGTTTTTATTAAAATTCTGTTCTTTCCTTTCGCCCTCTCGGTGGACGGGCGTATTTTTGGATCGCTCCGGCCGATCGTCTCGAAAAAAATACGGAAACTCGAAATTCAGTGTCTGTATGTGCCTCTCTCTGTGTACGTGTGCGTGTAGCTGAGTCGTACGTGACGCGTACAGTCGTGTGCCGAAGTGTCCTACGTATTTATGCACGAGTGTGTGTGATCGTCGATATCGAGCTATAATTATTATAATCCGCGAGAGACGAGACGAAAGGAGAAAGTCGCTCGTTCGAAGCGGCTCGTTTTATTAAACTCTGCGAGAGCGCGTATTGTCATTAAACGAATTTTTCTTTCTCTTTTATTTTATTATCTTTCTATTCTCGATCGATCGATCCTTTTTCCTCTTCCTTCGATTACCACTCGTTGATTAAAACGTTCACTCTTAAGAAGGTGATGGTAGTACTCGTAACGGTAATAACATTAGCGGTAATAGTAGTAAGAACGAGTAGTTGTAATAGTAATAACGGTATTAGTAAAATACTATGCTTAAAAAGTGCCAAGAGCAATTTCGGTGCAAATTCGCGCGATCGATCGGTTTCCTTCTTTCTAACGCATCGCTTGAATCTTTCCTCGCTCTTCCATCGAACCCCCCTCCCTCCGTTCTTCTTGTTCCAATACGTTCCCTTGATTCTTACACGAGGATCGTTAGAGGGTCGCGTCTTTCTTTGCTCGCTATTTCGACCAACGGAGAGAATCGAGAAGAGGCGAGACTAATTACAACGAGGACAGACTGGCAAACGGACAGACAAACGTACGGATATCCGATCGAACATCTTGGCTCTTCTTCGGATTCGATGGAGCTTCTTCTCCATCCTTTATTTTCGTTTACGCGTTACTTCGTTCTTTGGTTCGTGTTTCAATCTCTCTCTCTCTCTCTCTCTCTCATAGTCGTACATGGATTTACACACACGCACCTCATTCACACGGGAACACAGTCGCTCTCTTTCGTTCTCTCGCTTGCGTTTCCCGTTTTGTTCCCCCCTCCCCTCTTACAACGTATTTTTGGAGTTTCTTCTTCATTCTCTCTGTCTCTCTTTCTCGAATTAATACGACGCTTTTTCCTCGCTTCCTATTAAATTTGTAAGTGCTACTTCCTATCCCATTTCCACATTACACATACTTCCTTCGTCGATACTGTGGGTGTCTGGTTTTTTCCCTTTTTTTTGGTGATTTTTATTTTTTTTTACGTCTGCTTCTCTCTCACATCGAACATATAATATTATCATTATTGATTCCGAACTTATCATCGACTAGATTTTCTTACGACGAGTTTAATGACGATATTATTAGCGCCGAACGATAACAATTAATTACAACGATATCGCTAAAACTTTCAATTAATTTTTGGAAATCAGGAGCCCGCCACGAAAACACGACGATTGCCGGCGACGAGGCAAGTAGGAAGGAAGGTGGACCGATCGACTGATCGACAGACTGGTGGCGTAGATGAAGGCGTGGATGAAAGCGAAGTGACGAAATAAAATTGCGTCGTATTTCGAGTTATGATCCAGGAGAGAAAGAATCGCACGACAAAGAAAAGCGGTAGGAGGAGAGCGATGAAGGAGGAGGGGAAAAAAGGTGGAGGACGACGGGAAGAGCGAAGAAAAAAACGGAAGAAAAGAAAAGAAGAAGAACAGAACGGAAAGACTGCGAACGGATGTAAAACCGTGATGCGAGGGGGAACAGAAAAATCACGAGAAAAATAGACGCGAAGTAACTGAAAGGAAGGGGGATAGAGAATGGAAGGAAGGGAGAAAAGAGGGTGGAGACGGTCCAGGGGGCGAGGACAGGGACAAGGGTTCCATATGACGAGTGAGGTTGTGGGTAGGGCGCGTTTTAAAGGCTTTGTCGTATTCTCTCTGAGAGGGTGTGCTTTGGATTAACGGTTCTCTCTCTCTTTCTCTTTTTATGGGAGATTCTCCTCTTCTTTTTAGGCTGTTGACAAAATAGAATGAAAAGCGGCGGTTTAGTCGGAGAGTCACAAAATTAATGGAAATAAACGCAGGCTCAACATGAACGAGAGAGAAATGAGAGTGGTGATTTTTACACGTATATTGGCTAAGAAAGACGATCGCGTTCGGTGGTCCGTGGTCATCTAAACGGTACTCCTAAATGATTAAAAAGCACAGACAGGAGAGAAAGAGAAGACAGAGAGGAGGAGGAATAAGTAGAAGTAGAAATAGTAGAAGTAGAAGAAGAAGAAGAAGAAGAAGAAGAAGAAGGAGAATAAGTAGAAAAGCTGCGTCGACATAGGGCAGTCGGTCGTAGTTTACAACAAGCTAATTTAACGACAGCAACGTGGGTCAGTAACGTGGAAGGACGTCACGAGGAGCCAGCCTTTCATCGGGTCTTTTATCCTTCTGCTCCTTGCGACGTCCCTCCTTCTACCATACTCACAATTTAGAATATTCTTGGACCGTGTCGAGGACGAGCCGATCGATCCCTCGGAATCGATCTCATCGAACGAATCTTTCCCTGATCTGACATCGATTCCTCATACTTTTAGAAGATAGAAGTTCTTTTAGTCGGGAGAAAGACATTGCTGAGAAAAAGGGGAAAGAGTCGTCGCATTCGCTTCATACGTCCTAGGTTTGAAGAAAATTTCGTTTGTTGATGGTCGTAACCCAATCGCTAAGATTCGCGCGACGCGTTAACGAGATACGCGTTACGAAGGTAACTTAAGAGGGTCAAGAGCGCGTAATTTCGTGGACGTGCATCGGAAGAAACATCGAGAACGTCATCGAAGACCGCTGCGCGAATCGAACGTTCCATTTCGCGACTCGAGGGCTCGCAGAGTCCTCATCACGTAACTGGAGGAAAAATTTAATTTCAATTTTCGTAAGAATTCCGAGGTTGACGTTTAACAGATTTTTAGAAAGGTCAACGCTTATCAACTTCGACTAGTACGTAGTACATAATTTACATTAATTTTTGAATAAATTTTAATCAGCATGAAGATACAATAACGTGATTTATAAAACATAAAACTCGTTTAGCAATTTCAAGTAAGTAAATATCATATCGTTACAAAATAATATTAATAAATTAATAAAAAAAAATGTCGATATGTTCCTTCAAAAAATGAGATCTTTGTTTTCCTACGTTTAAATTTGGCCAAAAAGTTGTATGATGTTACGATCAACTTCGTTAGCAGTAATCCGAAAGTGACATCATTGCGATAAATTCGGACAAAAATTCTTTAAATCGAGAAAGTTTGCAATGATCTTTATAATGGGGGAAAATCGAGCGAAATTCTTCGCTTTGTTTTTCCTCGTCTCTGTCCTCTCCACGCAGACGGTCTTTCTCGAACGAAGTTAGAAGTTATCGACGATCAACGATCACAGACTGACCTTTTGGTGGTTGCATTCCTAGTTTTTTCATGCCTTCTCGGACCTCCTCCAGGTCTGTGTCCGAGACCCTCATGCTATCGGACACGAATTCGTGACCTGGTGAATCTGCCAACGTGCTGTTATCGCCAGACGTCACGGTGGCGCTCGTTTCCTGGTCGTTGCTCACTTGAACTGTTCGTAAGACAACACTCACGGCTAAACTACGAAGGGTCGTTTCTAGCACTAATACTACTAGCACCCTACGTGCTGCAAATTAACTTTTATCCCAGGAAGAAGGGTATTTTACCGTCACAAGGGGTGGACATCCCAGTTCACCAGAATACGCCCACGCAAAGCCTATAACTACGATAACTAGAGGTCTATTGGCGCTTTCGTTAGTTTCTTTTTTTTATCGTACTACGAAATGATACGTTATTAATCTCTCGAGTAGGTGAAGAGGCGACTCCTTTAACGACGAATTTGTCGATCTTTTCGCGTAACACGCTTCGTTTCGTATCGAAGTAATGAAATATTTTGTCAGAAGTTTGGTTCGACGCGGATCTTTGACTTTTTTTAAATATAAATTCGTTCGTTCGACGGAAAAATTCATTTCGATCTCGGGAGAAGAAAAATGGCGACTTCGTTTGACTACGATAAAAATTTCGACGATAAATCACCTGCCTACTTAAGAGGTTAATCCCTTCTTACTGTATCGCGACGAGTCTCTCTTGAGATTGTCATCGTAGTTGCTGTGCTCTCGTGCTCTTACTCATTTTTTTCTATTCCGTTTCTTCTTCCAGTTGGAAGGTTCGTTAACTCCATATTCATTAATACGATATCAACATCGATTTTCTTGGAATCGTTGGCTCCTGGTGCATTCACCTTTCCGATATCGAAAGATATGTACGTACCTATATACATCTACATAATTTATACTTCAATACACGAGAGCAGAGCGATCAAATTGGTTTGTATTCCGTGTACGTGAGCTAGGAGAGAAATGGAAACCAATTCGATGTACCAATCAGAACAGAATTATGGGGAATACGGTGCGAGATTTCCACTCAACGAGAAGCCATTCCTCCTATGAACGGAGTTCAAGGATCAGTTCCAGGGAGTTTAACCCGAGTTGAATCACCCGAGTCTCAAGTTCGCTGCTCTCGATAACTGATGACGGAAAAAAATATTTTAAATACAATCTCGATTAAATAATTCATCCTCTAAAAACAAAACACACAATACGAATAAGTCGAAAGAATTGAGAACCTAACTTGATAAATAATTAAAATTTCAAATTTCTTCGAAGGTAAATTTACGTTAGTCGCGATTTCGACTTCAAATCCTTCCCTATAATTCTGTTCGGAAGAAGATACCTTTTTTGACGCTACTTTATGAAAAAAAAAACTCATGCAAAGCTTTACGACGAACTTCGATCGTTGCGATACGTTCGTCATTCGCACAAGCCAGTACTGTCAAACTCTCACAAAACCAAAGAATCAATCGTTCGATCGACCGGATAGATCGCCGAACAACGCATTAAATACCTTCGATAAACAAATTGAAATATTAAAGAAATTAAATTATCGATAACTGTAACGATTCATAACGGAAAGATAAATCATTTTAATGAAACTTATGCAAAGCTCGCGCGAGTACGCAGCTCGACAGTACTAGAATAACTGCCAAAGAGTTCGCTTGCTTTCAAAGCTTAGATACGACACGTAGTCTCAATTCTCATGCAAAAAATCTTGATAAAAAGGGAAAGTCGACACCGATCGCATAACAGGTACGTGATATGAAGGTGCGATGTCGTTGATACTTTTTTCTCTCTTTCTTTTCTTTGTACATGGCAAGTTTATTGTCAATCGTTCGCTATTCGACGTTGCCACGGTAAAAGTCACGATTATTCCGACGATACTAAACGCATCTATTTATTTCCTTTTGAACTCGCTTTGCAGGCGATGTCGATGCCTGGCAAAAGGGTAAACTCGATAAAATAAATAGCGCGTATCTTTAACGACAACGCCCTCGTGTCGCGAATGCTCGAGGTAACGCTATTTCCCGTTACTACGTCGCTTTGCATAGACAGAACTCGCTGTAGGCGATAAATTCATTTCTCTCTCACTCTCTCTGTCTGTCTCTCTGTCTCTCTTCCTCTCAGAGATTTCCGATTGCGTTTTCAATCGCGAACTTTGACCTCGCCGACGGCATAACTCGATGGCGAACGAGATTCGATCGACCGTACGAGACACGTTTCGACGTACGCACATACACGCGTACGTGCATTCCGATGGTCGTGCGAATTCGAGCGGTCAGCGTGCACCAAAGTGCGAGAGAAATTCCGATGAAAGTCATGAAACTCGGAGAGGAGAGAAACGGAATTACAGAGAGAAAGAACGAAACTGTCCGTTGTTCGAAACGCGTCGAGCTTCGAATAAAAAATCTAAGAGAATTTAATGTGAAATTCGAATAGAAAATTAAAGGAAATAAAAGAAATTTCAATCGGTGAAATTCGAATGACCTGCACCTGGTAGAAAGAGAGAAAAGAGCGAGAGGTGAAAGGACGATCCTGTCTGGGGGGCACGGTGTTACCTTGAGTGTTGTCAATGCTGTCGGTGGTGATGAGGCTTTGATTCGGATTATTTTCCGACTGCTCTTGGCTCGCCATCGCGTTAAGCTCGTGACTCTGGCGCAAGAGTGACACTCGGTAGAAGTAATTACGCCAAAAGTTCTCCTCGGACACGCTGTCGATTGGTCAGAAATATAGTGTACAGATCATCGTGGATGACAGAGTGGAGCGTGAATTTTTTAATAAAACTACGTTTAATAACTATTAGGTTGTTCGGAAGGTCATTTCGTCTTTTTAATGCTTCTTCTTTGTTTTTATGAAAAACGGTTGGGAAAAACGATTGGGAAAAAATGAAATAACTTTCCGAACAACCTAATATAATAATAATTATCGAATAGCAGTTGTTCGCCGTAGGATTATGATTTAATAAATAAAAAATTTGGTCTGGGCACGAATACGATGGAAAAACTATTAATTTAAGAGAAAGCTAAAATCGTATCGCGTAAAACGAATCCTTCGTTGCATAACGTTTCGTCAGATGTTTTCGCAAACGAAAGTATTTAATAGCTACTTGATAAAGAAAGAATTAACGAAAAAATCTATATCCACGCGATAAAATACTATCTCCTCTCGACTCGAACGTTTCTGCGAGCATTTTGTTAATCAACGCATCTTTCAATTACGATTAAAATTCGCGCAGCGCGGTAATTAATTGATTTTTCCTACGTAAAATTTATGCCAGTTATTTCCATACTTCGTCGAGAAGTACTTTCGATCTATTACGAATAAAAATGCTCGTGATATTACGACACGATTTCGAGGAACGCGTTCATCGTGATAGAGGCCAAAGACGATCGATGTCTCGTATTATTTGCCATCGGTATTAAATTCGATTAAAATTTCTATCGTATATGGTCGTAGAAATTACGAAGCTTTTAATAAAATGGTAGTTTTCACGTCCCTGTTGAAATCAGAATGAAGCAATCGGAGGAACGCTATATCGCGCGACCGTAGAGATACTCACATTTTTGGTACAAGTTCGAATCTCATGCTTTGCAAATTTGGGTCCAGGGCGAGAGTCGCCTGTGCCACTGGCTGAATAGCCTCAAAGTCCCAGGTGAATTCGACGCCCGGTGGCGGTGATCTCACGAAATTACGGCGGTCCTGAAACACAATAATTCCTGAAATTCTTTGGTGAAGTAGAAACTATCGTAGTTTGGCGTCGGTCTTTCCTTCGTGGAATAAAACTGCAGAGAAATGGCTTGGGGCCCCTTTCCTTATTTCCTAATTTTTCGATATATTTCTCAGTGTGAAATAACAGATGAGACGCAAACTTCGTCCACGCGGTAATTTTGTTTGAATAAAGGAAGAGCTAGAGCGAAAAATTAATTCGTTTGTTTTGTATTATATCACTTTACCGTACATCACTGATAGCTGCTAAATCGAGGACAGCCGAAGGCCGATATTTGTTGCGATTAAATACGAATAATAAAAATTAATTACGCGGAAGGCAATAAAAGTGTTACCTTCTTAAACGGATATTTCCGCGAAATTTATTCGTCTCGATATCGAATCACTCGTCGTCACGCCGTTCTAATTTCTATTTGCACCGTCGATCGCGCACTGATAAATTCGTTTTGCCCTGCGTGCTTTTTTCCCCTTCTAGTTCAAACGGATTCCTTTTTTCTCTTTTTCGTCGTTTTTCCCTCGTATCTCGCAAGAACAATGCGAGCTTAAAGGGACGTCGAAAGGGAATTACTCACGGTTGAGAGGGATAAACATTCCTCGCGCAGTGCATCCTCGTTTGGTGCTCCGACCCAGGGTGCAACAGCCTCGCCCTTACTGCTGTGCTTCTCCGCGATAAAACTCTCTTGTTCTTTATTGAGTTCCGCGATCAGTCTCTGCAATGAAATTAATTTAGTCAGCGGCGATCGAATTCTGTTCGGAGGACGAAAAGAA
Organism: Liostenogaster flavolineata; assembly: GCA_025433975.1. NCBI lineage: Eukaryota > Metazoa > Arthropoda > Insecta > Hymenoptera > Vespidae > Liostenogaster > Liostenogaster flavolineata. The sequence continues at coordinate 61,077 of JAITYT010002833.1, read as the reverse complement.
GGCGTTTCTTCTCGCAAGAAAATGATAACACAATTTTACAATTACGAGCATTTAGAGAGAGAGTAGCGCGTTTTAATTATCGTTTGGGGAGTGTTCGCTTTTATTTCTTATTCGAACGATCGAAAACATCGTATCGTACATCGCTCAACAACGAATTCGCGTACTTGCTAAGAAAAAAACCAGTTTATTTTTGTAGCGTCGTTACACGATGCATACGGCCCACGTCACTCATTTACAAACGTGTACTATGGCTCCTTGTACATTTTTATATGTCTCGGTCACGCGAACTTGGCGGTTTATTATTCCGTCCGGTTGCAGTAGTCGAGGCGTTTTACGACCACAACCAGTCCATTTCCACGAGAACATCTACTTATGTATGTCTGCCTTTTACCTCGATGAAACGTTTTAATAACGAT
>JAITYT010002833.1:40180-55498 GCA_025433975.1 Liostenogaster flavolineata | reverse complement strand
TCTCTCTCTCTCTCTCTTCCTTCATCCATTTTGATCAAGAATCGATCGATTACGAGGAACTTTTAGCTCGTTGTTAAATAACGAGTGGAAGACGAAGTGAGATGCCACCAGACGTCCCCAAGAAGACGAAGAGACGATGCCTATTGATCCGCGAACGAAGTGCCAAAGAGACGTGTTCTCTCTTTCTCTCTTACATCCCTGACGTAATATCCGTCGTTAACAGAAGAGGCTCCCATTTACGATTTCCTACACCTCCCTGGAGTTAACCACCAGAGGAGTGCCTTTTCCGTATCTTTCTTTTGCTCTCTGTCTCACAATCTTCTTCCTCTCTTTATTTCCCTTTTCGCTCTCTTCTTTTTCCTCGTCTGACTTTTCGCTTCCTTTCCGGTCTCGTCTCTTTCTCTCACTCACTCGCTCGCTCTTCATTTTCGTTACTTACTTCCCGGTTATCTTACTTTACCATTCGCCTTTCTTCTTCCACTTTTTCGCCTTTTTTCCATTTCATTCGTTCCTTTCATCTCGGCGCAGCTCTACTCTTGTTACTTTTTTTTATTTCGCTTCTTCCCTCCTTCTTCTATTTTACTCCTTGAGAGTACAATCTTCTTGCTCGTTCTCTTTCTATTCCTCAATCTCGACCTATCTCTTTCTATGTAAATACACTGTTCGGTGGCAAGTCACAACGGACCCATCTCCGATAATTACCTTAGCGCCACGATACTGTTGTCTCTTATTCGGGCGTTCAACTTCCTCTACGAAGTCGAGAAGCTTCGATACGACGACGATACCGAGTTTGTACCGAGGTCACCTCCCTTCTTCGTTGCTGCAAGGCTCTCAGTTTAATGCTTTCCGTCTCGTATCTTTGATTCAAATTGCATCTAACCGATATGCCGATGAAAGAGCCACGAGAATACCGTGGTCGTATCGATAAGGTTTCATTGTCTCTCTCGGGAGAGATTTTTACGTTCATTGATTTTATTACGTATAACTCTCGCCCGCATAACGAAACGGACGGTCTGCGAAATTATCGCACGACTACACGGCCGAACGTGTAACTAGGATACCCGTATAACGACCATAGTCGTTAAAGTATAAACAATTTTCCCTGGATATACGTCGTGCCCGCCTTCGTACGCCGGATGTTCAATCGTTAATCAAAATTACCGTAGTTCACTCATTAGTCATTACTCGTCGGACTTTGCTCTAAAGTTCCACTGAAGTTTCAGCGGTTGATCTATACATTATGAAACGTATCGAGTTACGTTAATGTCTCGGTCAATCGATACACGATAATTCAGCGAATGTAGTTATGCAAAGGTAAGAAGAAGCAGTAATTACGAAAAAGTTTCGAAAGTACGGTAACAACGGCAAATATACGAGCATCTACTTGTCAGTGGTTATGCGTAGTCATTAGACGACAGTGGATGAAGTGCGTTGCAGACCAGACGCTCCGCAGACTCGAGTGCGCGGACAGGGGTTACGGCACGAGTATAATCAGACGATCGATTGAGAGAACCGAGAGTAAATACATTGCTCGTTATTTTATCGTATCGTAGACATCGAAGAAAGATCGAGAATATCGTTTACGCGAAAGATAACGGTACAATTTTTCTTGGAAATTAAAAGCTTAACCTTTATTACATACATCAACGTCGACAGAAAATATTGTAAGAAGACATATAAATATTTTGAAACAGGAACACGAGTGCATAGACAATAATCAGACGATTAGTTAAGAGAACCGAGAGTAAATTCATTGCTTGTTATTTTATTGTATCGTAGACATTGAAGAAAAATCTAGAATTTCGTTCATGTGAATGATAACCGCATATTTTTTCTTGAAAAAATTAGTATCTTCGCTTCTTTTAAATCACACATCGACAGGGAATGTTGTAACACGTACAAATCTTTCGAAGGACAGTCACGAGTGCATAAGCAGTGGTTATACTGCGACTATAGTCGGGCAATGAGGCAAAGACGTACCTTCCAAGAGCAAATCGTTATTTCTTTGAATAATACATCGTACTGAAGTGAATGCAGTTCGCAGTATGCGAAAACACGATCGAGAATTTTCCAATTGAGAGATAGAATCGTATATAATGATTATTGCATAGGTTCCTACGTTTCGTTTTCCAAAAATAAAGAGAATTGATATTTACGAAATCGTTTGTTCTTGCTCTCTTTGAAAAGCATAATTTTAACCCTTTCGCTACTACGGATGACTATAGTCACCGGTCACAAAAATGAAGCCAAAAGTTGGATCGCAGTGTACCCGTGTTTTGAAAAGTTTCATACAGAATATTATTACTAAAAAGTTACTGTTCGATATTATGTTATGATTGTAATTACTATTTTTGTTTTTAAGACAAGATCGACAAAAAACTTGGTCCCGAATGCTGAAGATTGCGCGCGCTTAATGTTTCCACTTTTGGCATTGTGTTCTGTCTACAGGAAAGACTCCGCGGCGAGGCCCACCGCAGCGAAAGGGTTAACGTACTTGAAATTTCGATTAAAAAGTTTAATGACTCCATTACATTCAATTCGAGGTGACGTTGTAAATTATTCTTATAGTACACAATAAATGCAAACAACAAAACGCAGAAAGCGTTATGCGTTATGAAAGCGAATAAGCATTATTTATTGGCGCGGTATTAACCACAAATGATTCCGTGCAATTAACAAAGCCACTGCCATTTTTTTTTTATTTTAGTATCTTTCAGAAAAATAATTTGAGTCTCTTGTCACAGTAACGACAACGATAATTTAACACTAAACCTACCGACACTTTATGTACAGCTATTCCTACCATGTGCGGTCAAAGGACTGCTTAAAAGAAATACATATCTTAATATAGAATGAGATTTTAGCCAATTGGATAACGAATAAAATATTTCCTTTTATTAAGAAATGAATAATATACATTTTATGCGTTTTCATCGCATTTTTTACAAACTACAGGATTTTTTATTGCGCATTTATCACATACGTATTTTTTTCATTTTATACACATTGTGTTGGACTTATTGACTTTACAATATCTTACTTAACAAGCTTTCCAATCACATGAATCCGTAGTTGTATTTGTTTTTGATGACTCTTCTTTGCTTAGCTGTTACTCTTTTTGATACTCGGTCACAAACTTTTTTGCCAATTGGAATAAAAATTCTTGTCTCCCAATCTCTTCGCCCGTCGTTTCTTTATACAAAATCCAAGAATTTATCCCGGCTAATTCTAGGATGTTTAAAAATACCTGTAGGTTTTTGGGATTTAGACATTACACTAAACCCTTATCACTGTCAAATAAATTGTAATCATTCCACACTGTATCATCTTCAATATCAGAAATTTCCGCTTAATGCTGTTTCAGAATAACGCAATGTTATTGAGGAAATAGAAAAACAACTTTCCACATGAAGTTGCACGCAATATGGCATTATACCAATCAATTTTAACGGAAAGAGCAAGAACAATGTTTAAAACGATATTCACAATGGAAAAGGTAACACCAGTGAAAATTTTGTAGCTAGTCGAGGATGGTTCCATTACTAGAGAAGCGGCAAGCGGAGATACAAAAGCAGCTGCTGCATTTTCAACGACATTAAGAGCAATTATTGAACGAGGGAATTATCTTCCTGAATTGGTTTCCAATTTTGACGAAATGGATCTTTTTTGGAAAAGAATGCCAAAACGTACATTTTTATCCTGTGAGGAAAAGCGAGCACCAGGATTTAAAGTTACAAAAATCGCTTAACATTTCTACCGGATGGTAACGCTGATGGAGACTTTAAATTAAAGTCACTGCTTGTTCTTTTGAGTTCTGCTTGAATTTCAAAATCAACTTTGCCAGTAGTTTGGGAGCCCAGTAAAAAATTTTGGATCACTATGAAAATTTTCCACAATTGCTTAATCAAACATTCTCACTTGTCTGTTAAATGCTACTGCGAATTTAAAAAATTAGAAAGCTTTACTTTTGATTGATAATGCTCTAAGTCATCCAACGCATTTTTCTGCCGTCAAATACAACTTCGTTGGTCTAACCAATGAATCAGGGCGTAATATTAACTTTTAAAACTTATTATCTTTAGCGGAAATTTCGACAATTGATCGATAAAACCGATGGAGAAAATAAACAATCCATTAGAAATTTTTGGAAAAACTACAAAATCATGGATGCTGTAGACAACATCGCTCTTTTCTGGAACGAGATGACCGAGAAATGTTTAAAAGGAGTATAACGGGTTGTACGGCCAGAGCTAAACAAAAATGTTGATACAAGAGACTCCATTGTTGCTGTCGATGAAATTGTCAAGCTAGCTAATGAAACAGAGTTGGGTAATATAAATGCGCAGGATATTGAAGAATTATTGCAAGTTAAATATGGTAAAAACCTTTTCAACGACGATCTTCAAAGATTAACAGAACATCAAGTGCACAAAGATGACGAAATTAGCGTTTCTGAAGATGAGAAGCAAAAGGAACTTTCAACAGATTTTCTAAACAAAAGTTGAGCCACTATAACAGAAATTATGAATCAGTTTGTACAAAATGATTTCAATTTTAATAAAAGTTCAAAGGTAAAACGAAGTGTCATTGATGACGTGTCTTGCTATCGACAATTGTTTATTGAACGAAACAGGAAAAGAAGGCAAACGACGTTAGATGACTTCTTCGCAAAAAAACAAAAAATGTCATACGAGGAAAAACATTCCTTATCATAAACGTAACTTTTTTTTACTTTCATGGATATTTTATGAATAAAAATCGATATTAGCATTAAATAAATCTATAATTAATGTATTAAAAAAGTATTTAACAATAAATGTTACAAAATAAAACAAAAATACCGATATATTTTTTTATTCTCTGTTCTGTTTCATCTATTCTCATTATTTACGTGTTAAGATAATCTCGGGTAACGCGATTTCGTTTAGCGCTGGAATTTATTGGAATGTATCCTCCACATTAAACCTCACGTGGTAGGTTTAGCGTTAATAAGAAGCAGGATCGGCGGACAAACGTAATGCCAAACTTATAAAACTCGAGAGAACAACGAAATAAGCTACGATTCCGTAATTTGTCTTCCTTTCTTCTTTCGACGACGTTACGTGTTTCCGTCCGCGGTTGGCACGTGCGAATAAAAATAATTCGTCCGTTCGCTCGCTCCATGCGACGAGAGATTTCCTTTCTTCCTTCGAGCTCATTGATCTCACACCACACGACATTTTTTGTCTACTACTGTATTGATTCAACCTAGTTTCGCAAAGTATGACGTAATTTACCTTAATGAAGAGCCAAATGGATAAGACGATACGTCTGAAAGAAAGAAGGTGGCTAGTGAAACAAAAAGAAACGCGTCGATGGTAATTTCGAAAGACGAAGGAGAAGAAGAAGAAGACGACGATTTCCTGCGAATTTTCGTAAAGAAACGAAGAACTTGAAACGATGAAAGAGAAAAAGGCAACGAGAGTTGAATCGATGCGTTCTGCATGGAAAAATTTATCGTTCGATGTTATCATTATCGTTTCTCCATGAAAAGGAAAATAAAGGAACGATAAAAGTAGGAAAAGAAAACAGAAAAACGGCAACTCGCTTTCGCATTTGTACCTCGAACGAGTTTAACTCGGTCGTTTTCGGCGTACAATGCGGCGTCGAATGGCTAATTTAGTTAAACAAAATTCATACCAGTAGCCAAAAACTCACTTTTCATCAAAAAGAAAGTCCATTCTTAAAAAGAATCCAGTACTTAAAAAGAATAACGAACGTAAGAAAGGTCGAGCATCCCGGAACTTATGAATCACGAAAGTTCCTCCGTGCGCCGAGTACGAATCTGTCGTTAAAAGTTCCACCGAAGTTGTACTAATTATCGCGACAAGATATCGGCGATTTTACGCGCGCTACAAATCACGCTTCGACGTCAGTTTCGCGAAAACAAGGAGCAAACGATTATCTCGAAGCTGTTTTTTTTTTTTCGATAAACGAATCGACGGAACGACGTAAAACGACTGAACGCAGTAATCAAATTTCGTTCGACAAGAGCGTCGTCATTTATTTTCAATCCTTGTTACGCGAATTCCTCGTACCATTCGATCGCACGGGAAATATCGTCATCGCCAATTAAAGCTATCGTCGATCCATTAAGGGAGCGGTGAAACTTGATTAACGCGTCGATTGGATAAAACTTTTCGACTGAACTCTCTCCTTCGGGCATAAATTCTGTGTCTTAGATCGAGGACGCAGTTTCCAAATAATACAACGATGTCTATCTGTCTCCCGTCATCGCGCGCTACCTTTTCCATCTTCCTCGAGCGCTTTCACCTGCAATTTGCCTCGAACTTGCGACTGACCCAATTTCGCGTGATTTCGAACTACGGGGGGGAGGAGGAGGAGGAGGAGGAGGAGGTTGTCCTTTGCGCGCAGAACGACGGAACAATTCGTTTCGACGCTCGAACTCGACGCGACGGCTAACTAGAAGGCACCTTAAAAGAGAGAAGTGCGTTGATTTGGGAAGAAACAGGATAAGAGCGAGAGAAGAAGTGGAGAGACGGCCGAGGTAAACCTTTAAAGACCCTTCGTGCGGCACGAAACCGATGTAAATGTCCGGGAGTTTTTATTAACGTCGCACAGAAAGAGACGGACGAAGGAGGTGACGCTCTTTTATGCTCCTCGCTATCGTTCGATCTTACAAGAAAGTTCTCACGTACGAACGACGATTAAAGAATTAAGATTAAAATCTTAAAGTCGCAACGGACGGACTTCGATTCACAGTCGAGTCGACTTTTTCGTTGGACGTCTGACAATGCGTAGGGAGGATCGCTTCGATCGGTTCTTTGGTAGCTTTAATCGTCGAGCAGTCCTTTTTATTCGTCCTCGGTGTTTTCGTAAAACGGATGAATGTAAAGCGTGGTAAAGAAAACGTAACACGCTCGATTCTATTAAACGTCGCCCGTGAAGAGAAATTCGGGTCTCTTTTGCAATAACGCGGCTGAAATATATACGGCGAGCCACGCTTTTCCGTAGGAGGATGACTCCTCGCGGAATATCGATTAGGAGGCAGCGTACGACGCGAAATCGTAAATGTATGCGGGAAATGCGACGTTTCAATCTCGCGATTCGAAAGTATAGTACTGGCCACGATATAGAAAACTCGTAAAATTAGACAGCCTCTTACGTTTACACGTTCCAGTAGCTAAAACACAAGGAAACGCGATCGGGACTGTATATCGAAGCGGTTCGATTTTAATCAAAATTTTACTAGCACGTTTTATCGTCTTAAATCATTCTATTGTTCGAGAAAAAATATATATATATATATATCTCATTGGTCATAAAAGTATATTTAACCGAACAAAGAAGAGAAATCTGATTTTTAAAGCTCGAGAGCACAAATATTGGATTAAATCGTGCGATATTCCAAAACGACTGTTTACATAGATTTTTTCATTTCAGATTTATTTGCAACGCGTCGAAAATCCTTGGAAAAGTAATAAAATATGAGATATTCCATCCTTCGATTTTTCGTAATTTTTTAAGCTACAGCCTTGAATTTGTTGTGATTTTCATCAAAATTTCATCATCTCGTTTTATCGTTTTAATTATCTTATTGATTCTCCTGACCGAGGGAATACACGTCTAGATAGACACGGCGTAATAGAAGCGTATTTACACGAGAAGAATAAATACGCGAGATTTTAAAAGCTCGAAAATTGTAACTATCGAATTAAATTTGCGTGATACTCAAAAACAAGTGCTTGCATCGAATTTTTAATTTCAAAATTCCATCCAGGCAATGTGTACAAAATGTGGAATATCCGAGCTTTTATTTTCGCACGATTTTTTAACTCTTTAATAACGATGAATTCGTCGGTATATCAGCATCGAACTCCATGTTGAAAATGTACAAAACATATGATTCTGCAAACAATCGCTTTTTTTACACTCCGTTTCAACTTTTCCGTTGATACGTCATACAGTGTTGATACAGAAGGATATTTTGTAAGCACGACCTTGCTCGATGCAACATCGATCAGATTCTCTTATCAAGTTTACGACCTTGATATATTATGGCTCTTCCCATGCGTTCGACTAACCAATACGTCTTCCTAATGCGACCGCGGATCATTCGAATGTAGATAGGAAGGATTATCGACGATAGATTTGCGCTCGAGAAAGCAACGAAGAACTTTTTCGCTTAAAGACGTCGTATAAATCTCTTTGAAATAAAGAATTATTCACGATACTTAGGCCAACCTCCTCGTTTTCAAAAGAAATGCAAGTGGCTCCGTTTTGAGAGTTCCTGATGTTTCGATTGATCGAATTCGTTGAAACGTAGGAAGAAAAGTTCGAGAATTAACTTAGATCAAAGTTTCTAATTCGATAGATCGTAGGTCTTCCGTCTTTAGAGGGAAAGGAAACGTTAGATGTCTTCCGTCGTCACTATTCTTCCTATTTTCGAGGGAAAATAAAAAGTAGTCGAAATGGGGAATGGAAGTGCAGTGGAGGAAAAACGAAAAAGCTGGAGAGGAACATAGCGTTAGAGGGAAGAAAGAAAAAAAAGGCGAAAGAAACGAGGCAAGTACAGACGACAGCAATTTAACGTACGTAAGTACGAAGAAAAAGAACGATGTTGATGTTTTGCCGATGAACGTTCTTCCTCCGGTCGTCCATCGAGCGACTGTTCTGTTAATTAGCCGTCGATGTTGATGCACATCGTAGCTGTCGTGATAATCGCACTCGTAAGCCCCCGCAATGACTAAATCGGTCAAGGTGCGCCTGTATTCTGCGCCATTAGCACATCGATCGTAGTTTTTTTTTTTTTCTAAAGAAAGACAAAAATTCGAGTCACTCTAATCCAAAATTGAGCACGAAAAAGACACTCCACGACAAATCTTTTCTAACGAGAGACTTTCCATCGCAACGTTTTGGTTTCTACAAAATTCTAATCCTGACTTTTCTAAATCCTGACTCTTGGAATCCATCGGTAGCCTCTTCGAAGGGATTCCAATATCGATTTCAATATCTGCAAGCGTCCGGCATCGTGCGTGAAATACTTGAGGAAGACGAGGAATTTGTCGCAAGGAAGTTCGACAAAACTCTCCTGTCGATAGAGGAACGCGTCGTTTGAGATGGATCGAGGAATCTGCATGGAAAGAGCATTTTACGATGACCTGATAAATCGTTACTGAACTCCCTTACTTATTTTCGCAGTGACTGGAAAAAGTGCGTGCCCTAATTCAAATTTTTCCAGTAAGGGCGAAAACGTACAACCTCTCGTCCTCGAGTGAAAACGAGGAAGAGACGAGCAGTCATCGAGTGTCTCACGAGTCATGAACTTTCGAGTAACCGAGACATTACCGCACGAACCCCCTTTTAAAAGGCGGAAGGCTTCCCTTGAAAGAGTCGCGTTCAAATAGCGAGTAAAGCGTAAATCTGCGAACGAATAGAAGATGTTTTCCATTTACGATCAAAGGGCAGGTCCAAACTGTGCCACGGTATGTAAAGCAAGCATGGAAGAAACGTTGCTCGCCGCTACTTATGGAAGGTCATAAGCGATACATTCGCCTAGAGGTTTTGTCTTCGGTTACGCTTGAGAAACGACGACGATGACAATGACGTCGGTACGCCAGAGGTTTACATGGCACGTTGGAAACTTTAAAGTACAGGCATGCGAGTTTGCGGCATGTCATTTGCCAAAATGAAGCCGCACTCGGATCTTTTAAGGAAGACTTTTAAAAATACTTCGAGTAAGATGGGGCTAATAAAACGGTAGATTTTAAAAACGGATAAATGCAATCGTTTAAAAAAATTAAATATCTTTATGACACTTTCTCATCGTTACGCTTAAACGAACTTTATATAAATTTAAAATGTTTTCGAAGTCATCATTTATTCACTCTTTTTACGCATATTTTAAGACATGGACGATGTCAAAAATAAAAATGATTATGGAAATTATGGATCGTACTGATATTGTTTCGGTTAAACCTTTACGAAACTGCGTTTTACCAAGTGAAAATCATAATTATGCACGACTAAAGAATTTTGTGCTCCTCATTATCGCGCAAAAGACGAACGCTGTTAGGAAATTCAACGAATATCATAGCCAAATTAATGTTCTATTTTTAATTATTTCCGATCTTTCGATTTTCACGATCGTCATTTTGCTGGCGGTTATCGTTTTGCATTGGTTTCAAGGTTAAAACTACGCGAGCACGATCAATCCGTGAAGATTAATTATTTTAAAACGTTGCCTCTGTACGCAGAATAATTTCAGGAAAAAGAGCTTAGCTTCGACGTTTACCTTGAGGATAGTTTACGCTATTTTTTATATTATTTTTTTACAAAGAGTCAACCACAAAATACGCAGAAAAATGTACATAAAAAACGCGTGTTTTCTCCTGAAGCACACAATTGTTATTATGGTTTGAAACTCTTATACTACACTCTTAACGAGACCAAACCAACCATGAAAAAGAGAAACCACAAAACAGCGACATATTGCGATTACGTGATAGCGGAATAAAGAAGGAGTACGAAATAATTATCCTCGTTAACGGGCAGAATTTGACAGAGCCGAAGCATCCGTTATCTCCCCTTTTTCCATCGATCGAAGCCTCCAGATAAAATCGTGCCAAATCGAGCGGCAAAAGTCAAGCGCGGCCGTGAGACGTAATTTTTGTCGATTCGACGAGAAAGCAACTCAAGGAAAAGCTCATCCGGCCGATCAACGTTAATTATATTCATGACTATTAATTATCCACCGTCGGGCTTCTTTCGCAGCCAGCATTGTACATTTATTTTTCTTATCGCGATTACCAGCGAGACGACTAAACGAGCATTGTGCTCTGACAGATCGATCGTCGCTCCGTTTATTTTAAACGTAATCGCATCACTAGCTTTGCGACACATCGAGCGACCAGCGCGTAAAAAAGCCTTCTTCTCCGTCTCTCCTTTTTTTGCGTAGCCTTTTAATTGACGACTACTAAAAGAAAAGAAAAAAATCACCATACTAAAGATAAAGATTGTACTAACGAAAAGCTCACTTCGTTTCCGGATAAATAAAAATAAGAAAGAAAATTACTCGCAATTATAACGAGTAAAGGATTTCATCGAAATATTACTCGAGTAAAATCACCGAACTCTATAGCAGTAAAATTTATTAAATTTGTCTACATTTATCCGATCGTAAAACATACCATAAAGCGCGTTTAATAGGAAACTGTTGACCTTGTCGCTCGTTATTATTTCGCGTTTTGTCGTCGCGCGAGCATCGAAGCGAGAAACTCTTGGCCGAAAACATGTTTTTCTCTTTTCTTACCTCCCACCTCCGACCTCAAGCTCCTGCCTCGTTCCATCGTCACGATTTCTGCTTCGTCGACTCGAGTTCCTCGCTTCCGACGATACACACGCGTGATTCAATAGCTCCTCTCGCGTCTAACATCGAAGAAAAGTCGAGTAACCGTCGAGTAAATGCACCGTGACGGCGAACAGTGCCCGAGAAACCAAATTGATTCGGTAAGAACCGATTGACCGCGACTCTGGACGAATTAATTCGTTCTGCCTCTTTTTAAGTGTCTTGAAAGATCGTTTCAGTCCTTGTGGTCGTTCGAAAGATAAATTTTCATAGCAAACTTGCGATCAGATCGAACTCTTCTCTTCGTACAATCTCGTCTTTCATCAGCTTCGTTCAAAGTCGTTTAAAGCTTCGAAAGTAAGCGATGCGCAGAAATAAAGCTAAAGGAAGAAACGAAAGATTCTTTCGTTGCTGCCTCGATCATCCTTGAATGTTCCATCGAGAACGCTCGAGACGAATGAAATTTTATGGCTTTCGCCATACTCCGTATTCGCACCGACAGCCTCGGCTAAAAATCGCTTTTGCTCGGGCAATACGATCCTTCCTGTCTATCGGTGGTCGTATGCGCTCGTTTCCCACTCGATATCGAGTCGTTTGCTCCAATCGGATCATGCGTTATACGTTAATTCGAGGAACGAAGGCACGTCGAAGCGGGCACGAAACATCGAATTCGCTCAATTTTTAGAGCAATTCCTCACGCTCGTTTGGTATAATAAAAATTGCCCTACGTGGTTAGCGTAAATTTCGAGCGACTAACCCTCGCGCGGTTAATCTCTCGAATAAAAAATTATCGGTTCGCAAAGCGACCAACGACAAGCACTAACCCGTGTGTTATCAGTTTCAACAGGGTACGAAAGAACATACGCCTGATGCATGCATCATTTAACTGTAAACGTTGGAATATATCTCGAGAGCGATTAAATGCTTTTAATCATGACTAAATAGTTACTTATTACCAAGGTCATCGAAAATCGAATAAATCAATGACGATAAAATTAATAGCAAATATTGAAGCAAGCACGCATAAGAGCTTCCACCGGAATCGAGGTAATTATTCCGCGAAACGATCGTTACGATTACCTCTACAAATCACGAACATGTTTCTTTATCCTTCGTTCGCGACCTACCTAATTTCCCTTCTTCCTCGCAAATCAACAAACTACGTCGATTAAATCCGATCGAGGCAACAATTTCGACCGATAGCCAAACAGCACAAACGCGATATACAGCAAAGAAACAAATCGAAGGTTTTACCGCCGAAGGACGAACTGGACAAACAACGTAACAACGTCGTACCGGCCAGAATGAGCAGGACGTACGCAAAGTTATAACGAGATAACAAGGACGAGGAACGTGTCGTAAGTACGTTTCGCGAATTCAATTTGCTGTGGGAAGGGCCGTGAGAATTTCGGCCGAATCGTAGAGTTCCTCTCCAAGAGGAAGACCAAACCGAAGAAGGAGCGAAAGAAGTAGAAAAAGGGAGATGGGAAGGACGATATGCGGTAGGAATCGCGGCGTGTAAAACTTGCGTACGTATGCACGTGCGGTCTAACGCCTGTTCGTTCGAAGTAGGACGAAGCTGTCCTGACCCAGATGACGCCGCGTGACGTCACGCGCAACCTCAGTTCGTCTCGTTTGCTCGTGGTCTCTCTCTCTCTCTCTCTTTCTCTCTCTCGAGAAAGCGTGCACCTCCGCCAAGGTAGTGGTTACGTAGGCGCATACCAGCACAGTCGTCACATTCAGCCCGTTGTCTTCGTCGTCTACGAAAAGTCGAAAGCTTCCCTCGTCGACTTCGACTCTCGATAAGACGTCACCGGAGAAAACGAGCCGCATTGATGTCGACGTCGATGAGATGGTTGAGCTTTCGTGATTATCACGAGTCACGACGGAGCGCGATGCCAAATGCCGTTACGCATTTTTATATTAGGTCGTCTAATATAAAATGTCAGATTTCGAAATGTCATTCACGAATCGATTGTCGGAGTAGTTAGATATGCGTTTAAAAGTTATGATTTTTGTACCCTCTTTAAAATGCCAAATGAACGTTGTTTTTTTTTTAGAGAGGTTTGCATTTATTTACAGAATCTAAAAATCAAGCTTTCTTTTTCTTCAAATAATGCGACATTTTATATCAGACGACCCGACGCTTTCGAAGCACCGATCGTCGCGTAGGGACGAAGAAAACGCGACAGTGTCGTGATCTCTTTTCTCTTCATGTTATAGAAAATTAGAAGTTGCGTGGAATGATCGGTGTTCCCATTATTTCATTCGAGACTTCGATTTTTCCATCTTGGAAGGATCGCGGTACGATCGTAACATCGTTTTAACGAACGATTTTAAGGCTGCGTATGATTTGTTCAGACCGTGAAACGCGTAGGAATAAAAATTGTCGAGTTGTTTGATGTATTCCGAGGGAAGAGTTTTATAAAAGCTATGCGTTGTGCGTGTCGTAAGTCCTTGATGGAAGAGGCACGCCTTCAATTTTCTCACGATATCGATGGCGTGCGTGGAAGGAATCGACGACAGTCGCGACCACGGCCAGAGCGTCTTTGGACTAAGCACGAGACGAGGTGGATGTTTGCGGGGGTTTATCGATGATCGAACGATCGTAAAAAACGTATTACCGTCCTCTCTTCTCTTATCCGTGATTTTCCGATTTTCTTCGAGCCTCGATGTGGCATTTGTTCCTTGTCGAGAATACTCTCTCTCTCTCGCTCTCTCTCTCTCTCTTTATTCCGCTCGCTCGCCTTTCGAGAGGTAGTTTCACCCCCGAACCCGCACGCCGTCGGTCGATACTCGCTGTTTGCTCGCCCCCGTTTCTCCTTCTTTTTTCGTTCCTCTTAAATTTCCGGTCGAATTTTATTACACGCAAGACTTCACGAGACGAACGATTTTCCTCCTACTAGAAGGAAGTTTAAACGTGTATCAAGGGAACGACGCTTCGAAGTCGAATTAATCTCCAATATGGCGTTCGCTCGCTCGTTATTTTCCCTCGTGTTTTTTTTTTGTTCGAATTTTCAACGTCTAAGGAAAAACGACGCGATACGCCTCTTGTTTTACTTAATAAGGAGATACGAACATCTTTAGAACGAAGGTTACAACACGAGACGCGTAAGACGGAAGAAATTTTAAAGCCGAGACGGAAACGCGCTAATTTTCCCTCATTTTTTTTCCTTTTGAACGCGTTGCAACCTTGCCATCGTCAAGGCGAAGTTGCTAACACGATAACAGACCAGATTCGAGTTAAATCCGTCGGCCTTGAAGCGTGAGTTGAAACGATATTCCGTTTGTATCGTTAATCTGCGGCTGTTTCTCTCTCGAAAATTCGAAACGCCGCGGGCTTGTCCTTCTCTCTCGCTCGTTCTGTCAGTCATTTCCTCCCACTTCTCTCCCACTCGCTCTTGCCGCTGCTCGATGAATTCAATTTTGCGAAAACCGCACGTCAAATGCAGAAACGGCCAAGCCTGGCAGGAACGAACGAGCGCCAACGATCCTTTCTCCAGCAACTTACGCCGCTTCTGGACGATCCGAAGCGATTCAAGTTCAAGGTAGCGCGTTTACGCATCTGTCGGAATAATAATCTGTCGGATGAACAGCCGTCGATGGGAGCAATCGGTCGAGCATCCTGTCAATCATTTAAAAAGCCGTAAATTCGTGCTACTTGGGAAATGCGCGAGGGGAGAATTCTTGAAGTATTTAGTTTCTAAATTTGAGGGTTACCTTTTTGTATAGATAACGCACGTGTTCTCGATCAGAGCATACGGTATAATAATGTTTTAAATACGGTACTTTAATGTTTTACGTATCGTTTCAAATAAAAAAATTTATTAGTTATTAAGCTCCATATTTTTATTTTATATGGTATTTTATAAAACAAATTGTCTGGATGCATACTCGGTTTGATGAGGCAAATATCGCAGTAATAATCGAGCCGTTTATTTCGAAAGTGGCCTGAGTCTATTTATACTCTT
>JAITYT010002833.1:27247-39590 GCA_025433975.1 Liostenogaster flavolineata | reverse complement strand
TTAGCATTGTGATTGGTCTCGTTTTTTCGAACAGTGGTGTCAACTTAATATTATTAAAGTTTCTTGGTCCTCCCCGGCGGATTTTGAACAGTGGAACTTTATTCGTTGTTGTTTTATAGAACATTTTATTCGGTTTTTTTAGCCTTCTAAAAGCCGCGTTTTCTAGAGGCTTAGTTGAAATGAATGCTCGTTTCATTTCGTTTAGAATGAACTTATTCTTTCGACACTTTTTTATAACTTTATAACATTTCTGAGGAACAAACAGTAAATTATTTGTTCTCAATGCCATTTTTCCATATCTATTTAAGATTCTCAAAACCGGACTTAAGTCACTTTCAAAATAAACATTTTTATCCTTTCATTAATCAGCAAATTTTCGTTTTATAAAATCTTAGTGCTTTTAAAAATATTAGTTACAATTTGCTTCAAAATGAAAAGATAACGCAGAAATGTAAATA
The DNA here is from genome assembly GCA_025433975.1 of Liostenogaster flavolineata. Classification (NCBI taxonomy): domain Eukaryota; kingdom Metazoa; phylum Arthropoda; class Insecta; order Hymenoptera; family Vespidae; genus Liostenogaster; species Liostenogaster flavolineata. The sequence goes on along the minus strand of JAITYT010002833.1, from coordinate 39,132 downwards.
ATAGAACAGTTAACTTGATTTTTTTGGAAAATGGATGTAGGTCGCTTTCAAAATAAACGGCTCAATTTATCGTGGATCTTCAATGTGCTTATTTCCTTGAGGGTAAACCTTGCAACTCTTTTTTGATCCTTTTGAAGTAATACGAAGTTTCCCATACAAATGGGATTTAGGATCAACTATAATCTCTCTGTCGTAACTTCTTTTGTAACACAAATATCAAAATTCTATCTTATTCGTATTTTACGCAAGGATGCACAGTTTTTATTAAAAAATATTCGGAGAAACTTTTTAACTTTTAATTTAAAAAATTAATAAAATTCGCAGATGAAACAAAATACGTGTGAAATATTTGTACAGAAATCACATCACACATAAAAATTTCATTAAAACTTGTAAATGCATTCGAGGTAATTCGGAAAGACATCGGTATCGATATATTAATAAATTATCGTCAAAATTGGTCAAAAAAAGCCGAGTAATAAGTTGCACGCGTAATACGTTGCTTCTGGACGATTCTAAGCAAGGTAACGTAGTATTTATTAATATATATTATTTGTAACATATTATTGATGATTGAATAGGATCATTGAGCAGGCGGCAGTCGAATAATAAATGAAAGACTTTATTACAACAGAAATAGTAACAACTAATATTAATTCGAATAAACACATTCAACGTCAAACGTAAGTTTTCATATACGGCTTGCACTCGGCTTGCCTACGTACGGTCATCGTTAAAAAACTGACTTGTTTTCCATTTCCTGGCCACGTCAGATCACAAAACAACAAAATACATACACACATATACACAGTTCGTTTGTTCGCGGTTACTACGAAAACTCAACGCTCAACACTCGCACTCGTATGCACTTCGTGTGAACAAAATCGTGCCCTTAGAACGACTACACCCTACAGTAATACGTTTACACACCCGTTAGGATAATAATCGGTTGGATGAAGAGCCATCGACAGAAGCAGCCGTTCGAAAATCGTATCAATAATTGGAAAAGCTCTTTACCGCGACCTTAAGCTGGAATTACTACGAAAATGCGTGGAGAATGGAAGAGGATTTTCTTCGGGATATTGCATTGTCGATCGTTGCATTGTCGCATCTGGGCGATTGAAAGCAAGCCAAGTTCAAGGTGACGCGTTTACCCATCCAGTGGATTAATAATCAGTTCGGTGGACAACAGACGACAGAAGCGACCGGTCGAGAATCGTGTTGATCATTGAAAAAGCCTTTTACCCTGACCATAAATTCGTATTATTCGGAAAACTGGAACGCGGTTATATTCGTCCTCGTCTATTCGATGTGGATGGAGCGCGACGACGAAAGGAAGAAAAGAAAAAAAAGAAGAACGCTGAAATGGATGAACGGAAGGATTCGAAGCAAGAAGCTTGATTCGCGCTTTGCGAAATTCAAAAAGAGAGGCGAAAGGAGAGAATTCGAAGACGCAGCAGCGAATATGACGAGAGTAAAAGAGTAAAAATAGGGTTTATCGAGCACTGAAATAGGAAATACAAAGTCGTTGCGTGTGTGAATGCGAGCAGAATCGAAGGCTGCGTCTCGTGCTCTCCTTTCTTCGTATTCGCGCGTATGTATTAAGAGGAATGGAGAAGGAATGAGATAGGAAAGAGAAAAGGTACGGATGATTTATTAAAATATCGCGAAGCAAGTAAAGTCTATGGAATTGCGCACGAACGAGTTGTATGCAACTCCTCGCGCCTATCGTACGTACGTTCCGTTCTTCTAAATGCGTGGAAGAAAGATCGATACAACGAGGGTGGCACGATAACGGTGGCGAAAGAGAGAGGGAGAGGCGAAATTCGCAGGCGAGACAAATTCACTTCGATCGATTCAAAACACGAAAGTTTGCGAAGATCGACCAAAATCGTGAACAACGTGTTATCGAAGACCGATCGAAAGTTTTGGATATGGAATTTACTAAAGTGTACGGTACCTCGATGGAAATTAATGGAGCTCTCGCAACGACGAGATTCCTTCGAGAAATTTCAAACGTTACGACGTTATTTCCCGGCGGCCAACGCGAACATTTTCGAGAGACACGCCTTTGATATTCCAAGAACGCAACGGGAGCTCGACTGGTAACTCGAGGGAGATAAAAAAATCTTACGACGCGAGGAGCAACGCCGGTCAAGATCCTCCCCCATCGAAGAGTTCTTCCTTTCATCTCGGTAGCGATTTCATAAATTATTCATAGAAATTCGCGGACGCGATAAAACCGCGCGACCGTCTCGTCCCTTTGTGCCTCGTCTCTACCACCTTGCGGAAATACGAGAAATCGGAGAAAAGTGGTTTTAAGAACGGAGCGAATAATACGAGAAGAAGGAGGGAAAAGGGGCATACTCTCGAATCCATCTATCGAACACAGTGGCACGATTACGCAGAAATGCTGCCTGGAGTCAACACGCATATGAGCCTAACTCCATTTATCTTCAGATCGAGATATTTAAGAGTTTGCGTTTTAATGAATTTAAAAATATATACGTATAGGATACTAATGAGTCATACCGCTTGAGTGTATCTAAGGGTGTTAAATTTATAGTTGCTATTAAAATAGTAGCAATTGTTAAGTGAAAAATATTGAAAAACGGAGTTAGGCCACTTTCAAAATAAACGGCTCATATGTCCGCTCAAATGCACTTACGTACGCCTAAGTACGAATATACGTCGTTGCGATTGAATTATTCGCAATATCCGGGAGACGTTAGACGCGAAGATTCGACTACGTCAGATCGACCTTTCGAAAGACGCGACACGGTTAAACTTTATCGCCAAGACTTCGACTTCGACTTAGGCGTTCGACGTGCGATCGGCAGTCTTCTCGAGCGCTCTTCGTCTCGACCTTGAAGCTAGGTCGAAGGTCGGCATCGAAGCGACGCGCGACTGCGTTTACGTAGCTCGTTATTTTGTTTTACGCGTAGGAAGGGAATGGGAAGGATTATACGTAGTCCCGGTTACGTGCTTAACGAGCGAACTGATTAAACGCTAATTAAACACCCGGAGAAGTTGGAACTTGTTCGTGGCGGAATCGGTGTCTATCCGTGCGTCAACGCTGACGAATGCGCAAGGGAGAGCGAAGGTGCGAGAGAAGTTTGAAATTTCGAGAGAGAAAAGACGCGACAGCGCGGATATATTCGAACGCGACATCTTCCTCATGGCCAAAGACATCGTCTAACCGTGTCAAAGTCGTCTTGAACGCTTCGCTTCGTCCGGCCCCGACGAGCGGAAGAATCTCAGTTTAATCATTAGGGAAATTCGAAAACAGACGCCCTCGATCCTCGTCGAGCGGCATTCGTTTTGTTTTCTCGCGATAATTGCCAATCGTCAAGGACGCGATCACCGTATGCTCGAGGCGAAGTCTAAACTCGTAAGTTGTGTCGTCGAAAGGCTGGAGCACGAGAGCAAAGACAACTCGGAGGAACTAGGAGGCTAGAGAGAGAAAACGCTCGCGGGGTGGAATGCCGTGAAATTGTTTGGAAGATCTACGCGAATTATTTACGTGGACGGAGTCGAGCACGTATAAATATTCACCAGGGGGTAATAAAAACGATGGAAAATTAAATCGAAGGAATACGTATCAAATTGGAGAAATAAATAGTGCGAAAGGAGGTGAAGGAGAGGAAGTTTCGATCGGTTATTTACTTTCGTTTGCTCTCGGTATATTTTTCTTAAAAACGAAAGGGAAGAAGCATCGGTGGTAATGCGAAATAAGAAAACGATTGAACGCGATTGACTTTCAGTCAATTTTTTAATGCGTTGTTTTCGACAGATCGAGGATAGATTCTAAGTGAATGGAAAGTAATTTTCTAAATTGAAATAATTTATGGAGCGTCATTGCACGACGCTTCTCAATTACGAACTTTCCGTTAGTTACTGCCCTTGATCTCTTGCTCTCCTTTCGTTCCAGTTTTATAGTAAAGTTTGAAATGGATATCGTCTCGATGTCTCTCCATTGCGATAATTCTATAAAATGAAGCCATCTGCTTCTCATAAGAAGGAAAAAAACACACTATCGTCTTCGTCGAATTACGTATAAAGTGAACGGAAGCTGTTTGTTAATTCGTCCTCGGAATGGAGAAAGGTCGCGGAAAAGGAAGGAATGAATAGTCTGTGTCATGAGAAAACTAAAAGGAAATCAACCTTCTAGCTGAAAATCCAAAGAAGCGGAAACGTTCGATGGTACAGTCTACGATCGACATCATTTTCTTAATTAATTAAATAAATAACGTACAAACGGAGCAATAAGCGTTAACGAAAGGAAATTGAATAAATAGGTAAGATCAAGACGAAATGAAAAGCAGGATTTCTTCGTTGGCGAAGAAAACGGATGGAAGCAAAAGAGTAAATAACAAATAACTCGAACGCGAGGCAAACAGATCCTTTCAAAATATTTTGGTTTAAGGATTTATTACGTCGATAATTTATAAAATATCAAGTGAAATCGTCATGAAGGTCGAGGTCTCCTACTTTGGATTATTTTATTTCGAAGAGGAGAAACTCTTCGTGGTCGCTCGTTTTCGATTCGTAAGCTTTAATCGTAAAAGAAGGCGGTACGAATTTAATTTATTCATGAAAGTAAGGATTACGCGATTAATATTGCGAGACATCCACGTTTTTCAAACGAAATCGTTAAATCTTGTTAACAATATCATCGCCGAGCGAAGGACAAACTACGTCCAAACAGTCGAACACGATATTTCACGGATATAAAAAGGAAAACATAAATTCGTTTTCATAACGATCAAATTAAAGAAGAAAAAGAGAAATATTAAAGTAGATTTAAGCAATGATCCCGTACTTTGAAACTGTATTTTCTTCGCGATTCGATACAGAAACTTTCGAATAGAGAGGGGAAAAAATGTAACACGACATTGTCTGGAAGAGAGTAAAGAAGAAGAACGTTTCTTTGGGAAAGAAAATAACGTAATACGATCTTCAAAAAAAGAACGAATCAAAAATATGGAGCGCCTTAAATAAATCCTCTTCGTCGCGAGTCGTTGTGTATTTTTCGGAGAGAGAGAGAGAGAGAGAACCAAATTTTTGAGAAACGATTACCACGTCGAAACTTCCTTTCTCACGACGACGGCATACATGCGACGAATTTTTCACAGCGAACGGCATTTCGAACCTAGCCAACGGTTGACAGGTAGTCGATAGACAACGGCCGTGGTCGCGGCATTCGCTCGAAGACGAACGTTTGCCAGCCCTCACCCCGATTGCCCTGTTGCACTCGTCGGTGCGCTCGTGTACGAGATGAACTACGGCCTTTTTTACGCCGGCATTAAAAGACCGATGCGAAATTAAAATCGAAGAAAAAGTACGCGGGTACGTACGTCGTACGTGAAGCGGCTCGCCTTTATTTTTTCATTTTTTCTCCTTTTTGCATCGAGAGCCAGAGAGGGAGAGTTTTCGCCTCGTGATTTTCACTTTGCTCCTTTTCTCGCTTGATTTTCTTCTTTCCTTCAAAGTTTTCCTTTTCTTTCAATTTTTTCTCTCCCCCTCCCACACCCTTGTTTTTCCCCCTTTCTTTCTTTGACGGAGTACAAGGAAATAGTAGCGAGTTACCGCGCAGCTCGATCTCGGTGACAACGATTTCGACTTGTCAAACGACCGACTCGTGCCAGCACGGAACCAACGTAATACTGAACAGAGCGCCTGACAGTGACACGGGTGGCATAAACGCAGACATGGTGTATTGTTTACTCGAGACGTTCGATCAGGGTACGGAATCGACAGGCTCAAGGTCGTACGAGTGACGGCGTTTGCTTGCTCGATGTATCAGGCAAGCTCTTTCATCGTCGTGAATCTGTCTTAATTATCTCGCGCAGAATTTGCAAGGAAAGAGTAACAAATTTGATTAAATATTCGAATCATTTTGCTCCACCACTCTACGATCATCGAAATTGAGCGAGCGGACTCGTCCGTTAGGCATCTTTATCCCTAACACGAGGATGACCAGGCCAGTCGATATCCCTGCTACGTACGTGGAAAAGAGAAGATCTTTATTTTTCATGAGGTTGTAGCCGTTCGAGACATCCTATTCGTCGCTGGAAATGGAATTGATAGTCAGCACGAAACGTACGTTCTAAAAGGACAATTCGTTGTTTCGAAACAATGCAACCAATTTCAGAATCGATAGGTCCCTCGAGTACAAGGTAGAGGTGCAAGGGTCGCGGAATAGGTTCGTTCGTTCGGCTCTCTCGAGCATTCGAATCATCGAGTACAAATCGTTGGAATAGGAAACTAGTCCGAAGAATCGTTCGCGAACGATTAATTTTCCTATGGAAAGGAATCGTTTCCAGTCGCGTTATCTTGAAATCTTTCGCAGTGCGCCTCGACGGGATTTTTCTGAAGAGTCGTTGGTCCATCATGACGAATCGTTAGATAGGAGAGATAAATCGAATAAAATTCCTTTTCATCGACGAGCCATAAACAAACGATAAAATGGAGAACCTATCAATAACGATGATCCAACTACTTTTCCCTTCTTTCACCGCCACGAGGAAGCACGGATATACGCGAATAGCGCATCCAGAGCTTTTCCAGAGAAACGAAAAAACCACCAGCGTACGACGGATCGTGTCGGATCTTGACAGCTTGTATAAATGTTTCTGGAGCCGCGATGTTGAATCATAGATCGTAGAAATTGGGGTAGGTGGACCGTGTAGCGGTACGTGTCGATTAAAATTAATCGAGATTAGATCTCGACTGTCGCGTCACGAAAAGGTGGTCCTCCCGTTGGACAAATCGTGAGCTTAAATGGACAATGATGATATTTCTCGTACGAATCGTTCCCTAAGATACGTGATAGCTAAATACGTTTTGAAATCACTTTTCAGTGATCTTGTACCGAATTAAGCGGACAATTTAGAAGTCGCGTTGCTCGTGCATTTAAATCGTTGATGCGAGTGGCTGAAAGCTCGACTCTCGAGTCACCTTGAGCTCCCCCCCCCCTCTCTCTCTCCCGCTTTATCTGGAGATCCAATGAAATTTCATTCGATATCCTTTTATGGCTGCCACTCCATTGTTACGATTATTACTGGCTGTGATGAATCGTCCCACGATTCGGTAGATTGAAATTTTGCGTTCCAGTTTTTTCCAGTCGACGCGAAACTAACGGAATTCGCAGAGAGAGAGAGAGAGAGAGAGAGAGAGAGAGAGAGAAATCATACACGATAAAAATGATTCAATAAACGATAGCCAAGGAACAATGGAACGTTACAATTAACGATTCCAGAATATCGCGACACAGCGACTGAAAATATTACGAAAGATTCAAATCGAAGGTCAGCAGCAATTAGGTAGTGAGCAGATAACGGATTCAGGACAGAGGAAAATGTCGAAGCTTTTCGACGAGTAGAAATATCGAAATCTCTGAATCGATAAATTCTTCGAGAAGAATATCGCGATGCAACGATAAAATGCGAGAGACGCATCTTGAACGAATGAAAAAGCGAGTTGAAAAAAGGAAAGCAGCGCCATCGGACTTTGATCACGTGGAGATCTTGGCGCGTGTTTGACACTCTCGACGATCCTCTTTGCGGTGCACCCTCCCCGGTAGCAGCAAGCGGCTCGCCTTGAGCCGATGCACTTGTACGCAAGGGCCCTACGCGAAGGTCAAGGTTCGATATCGATTAGTCCCGGCAAGTGCGTCTCGTCAGGTGTGTCGGTCGGCTGGCTCAGTAGCGACGCTCGAGACTGCCGAGCCCTAGGGGTTCTAGGCTCGCCTCGAGATAGAAGACGTCGACTGACGTGTCGCTGAAAGGACGAGGACGCCGACTGCGTCGACGAGCGCCAGGAGGCCAAAGGATGAGGAAAGCTGGTAAATTGGTTTACCTGCTGATTGACTGCGTAAGAGGGAGAAGGACACCGGAGCAGAACCGATGAAAGAGAAGCATCAGCAGCAGGCAGCAGGAGGCGCCTTGTATGCGAAGGAAGCCGAGGCCAAATTCGATATCGACATGGTCGGTACGCCGTTGGTGTGGACCAACTTGCTGGGCTAAATTGCTACGTCCATGCGAGTGATTATGCGACGAGAGGCACGCGTTGGAGGTGCTTTGAACTCGATCGCCGCGGGGAGAGAGGATTTCTGAAGCGCCACTAACTGCGTTTCTAGGTCGATGCGGTGACCGTGATTTAGTATGGCGCGTGTCTCTCACGCTTTGTCAAACGTTCCAGCCGTGTCCAACATCGACGATTCCTGGCTGCGTGATGGCGTTTCCATGATTTAACGATGACGCGAGCGTTCGATATTTCGGCAACAATTGTATCGAAAAGAAGCTCACCGACGCGAAGTTAACGTCGAATGCTCGACGTAGTTCGACGGATCGTATAATGAATCCAATTTACCTTTGGAATTGATTGGACGGCTCGTCGTCCAATCTTTCTCCTTTTCCTTTTTTTTTTTTATTCGCTTTAAAAGGCGTAAAACGATGATCCTAGAAGCTTTCGATTCGATCCTATTGCGCGCGTAAATGACTAAGGAGCGTATCGCGCGTATGTATTTTCCATTTGTCCGAAGAATGGCCTCGTAATTTGGTGTGAATCGTCGTAGGTATCGCGTATCGCGAGGGACGTGTGCTCACAAAGGGAAACTGACGAGTCCAGAGATCAGCCAGAGGCAAGAGCTACTCGGTAACGAAGTCTTCGAGTCGAAAATAAACTTGCATCTCCGTGAGGATTTGCGCCTTTCACGCTCAAGGATTCCTTGATCTAGTTTCGAATAACTCGCGTTTATTCGACTCGACGTGGAGCATCGTTTTCGACCATCGACCAGATAGACGCGTGGACCTACGTAAAAGGAAGGAGGGGCAAGAGAAAACACTACTCCAACCAAAGTCAGAATCGCGAGACGTAAAAGACCTTTCAGGAATCGATTGGTTCCAATTTCATTCATCGTATTTGTACAGCACAGCCATGGAAATACGGCGATAGGGTATACGAAAGGGGGGAAAAGCGAGGACGAAGCACTGCTAGACGGATTAACATAATTGCCACGGGAATTACGAGGAGCGTACAAAGGAAGGAGCGAAGATCATTTATCGAGTTACCGAGATTACGTACCATTAACGCAATCATTTTATATTTCGAATCAACGTATCGACCGAATAAACGTCCACGGAATGCGAAATTCCACCAATTCATTTGGATCTCTCTTTGATCGCGGTATTTGAGATTGAAAATCAAAAAGGCGATAGATGGGGAGCGGAATCGTCGTTCGTTGCTGAACGACGTAGGAAACGTCGAAAAAGAAAGGAGAGTCAAAATGAAGAGCAACTTACGATATCGAATGAGAATTGCGAACGAACGATGAAAACCATCCAAACGAATATTTTATCTCTTGCTATCGCTATCTCGGTGCCACTCTCACTTTTACTCTCGCTTTCGCACGATCCTTCACCCTCGGTAGTCGCCGAGCATCAAAGAAAGGAGGAAAAAGAGGAAAGCCACGTCGGACGAGCTATTAGTCCGCTTAGAGTAGGTTATTAGTCATCGGTTATTAGTTCAGTAGTCGAGTTAAAAAATACGCTCGATCTTCTTCGAAATACGTACACTTTAAAATGCGAAAGATACTTCGTTCGACGGCGAATGCTTCGCTTCGTCATCTCTACCTTTCTCCTTCGTTCTTCCCGAAACGAAGAGAAAAGAATGACGTCGAAGTGGCGGGAACGATGGCATGCAAAAAATCCGAAGAAATGAACAGAGCCAACGAAAATCAATAACGCGCCGCGCAAAAGCGGACCGACGTTTCTCTCTCGACGACGGCTTCATCGGTAAGCGTTTGTCTGAGAGAGAGGGGAGAAAGAGGAGTATTACAATGCGCTGTCGACGTTGGTACATCCTACGATATTCAACTGTTTTACTACTAGCGCGCTGCGATCATACAAAATAGATATCGAGCACGAGCCGCTTCGAAGATACCAGCGAATCGTTTTCAGTCGCGCTGTTCACATCCCGAAATTCGTTATCGAATGAAATCGACGCGTAACATCACGAAAAAAGGGAAACACGCGAACACAGAGAGAGAGTGAGAGAGAGAGAGAGAGTTTATTTACATCGTTGCATTTGTATGCATTTCGATGAAAACGAAAGAGACCAACCACGGTAAAACCGCGAATAAAAAATGTAGTAAACCGCTTAAAGAACGAATGGGCAGCAACCTTGATCGTAATGACGGCTAGCCGCGGAACGAAACACTTTTCTGAGACGACGTCGACGTGAGATACGAGCCGACGGAAAGTTCCAAAAATAACAGAGCGTAATTGGAAAAGTAAGCGCGACACGGAGCCGTACGACGCTTTCAATAAGAAATTCTCTTTTAATTGTCTCAAAAGTGGATCCGAAAATAGCTTCGTATTCGGTCGAGTGGCGCAGCACAAGCAAATAACGGCGACGTATCCGTTTCTATGACGTCATATGTATCCACGCGTTTATATGAAAAAGAAAAAAGGAGAGACGAAAGCCGACGATACAATAAGTAATGCGATGCTACTGACGTTCGGACGAAAATTGGGAAAAAGACGTCGATTAGATTTATGCTCCGTCTAAGTGGATTGACATTACATTATCAATCGGAAACGAGCTACGAATTTATTATTCATTAGCAAATGGATACGTATACGATGTACATTTAACCTATTTTTGCATGGAGCCACGCTTTCGTGGAAAGCGGAGAATATAACGCGATTGTATTATGAACTTACTCGAGAGAGAAAGGAGAGGATCGAAAGAGGGGAAAACTCGTAAGAAGTCGGATTTCGCGCAAATCCTGCGAATGGCGGAGGATTAAAAAAAATGGAAATTTTTAAAGGTAACATTCATCGTTTCATCCGTGAAATTATCGTGCGAGAAGACAACAGAGAAAATATCAATGGGCAAGGACGACTGGAATGAAAGAGCAGAGGAGACACAAGAGCGAAGAGAAAGACGCACAACGAGACAGATAATGAGACGACCGATCGTAGGTGCCCGTGTAACGCGACGAAAGCTCGTCATCGGTGTTATCGCGGGAGCTTTTCGCGGAAGCCGATGCACGAAGTTTGTGTGCGTGGAACGTTCGATGGTACACGAGTTAACGTAGTTGGCTCTGAAATGAGGAGGAGAGGGGTTGGCCGTTGGATCAATACCAACTGCCCTTATTCTTCGGTTGTATGCACGCAGTCACGCTCCGCTAGTGGTAATTGAAACTTACACGCGTGTATACACGCTCGTGCGAACACGAAGGCGCAAAGATTATCGCGATCACTGTACACGCACGCGTGTGCGTGTGCATGTGCACGACACTTCGTTACGTAAGCGTATCCGTGTGTGTCGCACGCGCGAGTCAGTCGTGTGCGTGTGCTTTCGAACGCGTGCCCTCTCACCACCCTGCTCTACCCCCACTCGACCTCGCACCCAATACAACAACGACCACGGGCGTGTGGCGTATGTGCGCTGCGTATATGTGACTCCGTACGCGAGTAGTACGAAGAAACACTCACGAACCGAAAGTAGGCGGCCTGTCTGACCATGCACCGCCTATTACTACTGCGATCGCGCTCTCTTTGCGCCTGTGCTTCTTTTCTTACTCTCTCTATCACGCTATCACTCTATCCTTGCTCCATTGGTTACCGACATTTTCTCCTGAAGCGTTGACATCTTTTTCAATATTTTTATTCGCCAGGTGGACATTAATGAAACGCAGGTGGAAGCTGGAAAAGAAAAGGGAACGTGAACTTTCCAGAGAGGGAAACGGTAGGACAACTGAGCCGTTCAGTGCACACAGTGATTAACTCCACTTTTTGAAAAATCTTAAATTTAAGTGTCAAAGCAAATTGCCAAATAATAAAGATCAACGCCATTAAACGACAACATTTTTCTGA
>JAITYT010002833.1:4464-14680 GCA_025433975.1 Liostenogaster flavolineata | reverse complement strand
AAAAAAAAAGGAGAGAAGAGAGTAATGTTAACCGAGAGCTCAAAACATTTTGTTTCGAGGCTACTTTCGAAGCACGAAATAAGAGTGATAAAATTCAAATACTACGGATACGTCCGAAAAAATCTGAAGAGATTATTTATTCTTGCGATAACCACGAAGAAACGATGTCTGGACGATGATTGAAAAAATTTAACAGACAATTTAATCGAAGGGATTCTCATGAAGGGACCCGAGGGTTAGTGTTTCGACGAGTAGTAGCCACGTTCGTTCTCCCAAAGAGGGAAAGAACGCTAGGTCAAGCGCAAAACGAAGCCGAAGAAACGTGACTTCTCGAGTCGAGCAAGGTTTTTTAGGTACCGCCGAACGACGCTACCGTCGTCGCTTTTTCGAATCGATGAGAGCACAACGGACATCTTACCTCCCTTTTTCTTCGTCCTTCGACGTCCTTCCGTGCTTCCAAATCCGATCATCGTCCCGCTTCGAAGCGACTTTTCACCCATGGAAAGTTCCTGTCGTTTTACAGAGGGTGGAGCCAAGAGGCAGGAGTTAAGAAATCTCTGCGATTTACCGCACGGAAGCTATACAAAGGCGATACTAAGGAGCATGCCCTTTGTCCTGCTCGTTAAACTTTCAACTTGCTAACTGATTTCGAGGATAGTTTCTTGCGTCACCGTCGTTTATCGACTCGACTCTTAGTTTTTTCGATAAAAAGTTTCGGCTATCGTACAAGATTGGCAAAATTACTATACGAACCATAGCTCGTCTCGACTTTCTTACCTGTCCGTGTGAAACGAGAAAAACAGTAGGCGAGAGGGGGAACGCGGGTATTACCCAACGGGAAAACGAAACGGAGAGACGACACAATTATTCCGCCATGTCCTTCGTGTCCTCGCGTTGAAAGACAGACGCGTAGTACCGGCACGAGCAAGTGGAACGCTCGTAACTTCTCCTCGAAAGGTAGGTAAAGGTCGCCAAGATAAAGGCGAATGAATGATACAAAGGCGATTCTAGGGGAAATCAAGCAAAAGGGAAGACGAAAAACCAATTTCGTCGCGCTTAACGAGTGGACGAGTAGTGGTCATACGTGTACCTATGAGTTCTCGAATACCAATTATCGACCTTAAATCGAATTATTCCTCTTCGAATTCGTCGGAATTTTCATGAATTCGTGGAATCCCGTCGTTTTATTCGTCTCGATGTGTCACGATAACCAGACACGAAAGATGATCGAACGTCCTCCCTTGTCAAAACGATGTGAAAAATATTAAGAGAACGTCCACGTATTCCGCGTAATCGAATACTTCGTGAATGTTAGGATGGGCCAGACCGGTCGATCGTTCTTAACTATCGACGCGTTCATCAGGGCCTAAATTGGACGGTTGGTTTTCGTAAAAGCGTCCGACGAGCTACCGGATAACGATTATTACGTAAAACATGCGAAGCCTGCGCTCGAGCACTTAAAACGCCGGATCATGAATAACGCGGTCCGATATTCTCGATTCGTGGTCTCGTGGCGCGCGATCGATCGCAAAAATGGACAAATTGAAGCGCGAACTTGTCCGCTCGAGATGTCAAACTTGTTTCGTGTATCGAGATACACGCATGACTCACAAATGCGTACGAAAATACGAGCGTTTAAAGGCGACGCGACAACTTTATCGCCGTATCGGAGAGAGTTTATAATCGCGGAAAAAAATATCGAAAATAAAGTCACGTCGTTTTTCAACGAGTCGATGAATATGTACGAGTTCCACCGTGAAACAACGTGCGTCGTTGATTGCGTTATCGCAGTGGTGTGCGTCGATATGAACGAATTCGTGCGCAGCGCGTCTCTGCGAGGCATAACGAGCGAATAACCATTTATCTCCGTTAATCAGGCGTCGAAGCGGACGTCCTTTTGCTTCGATGAGCCAACGAAACGAAGAACGTGACGTTCGCTTATCTTCGAGAATTACTTCGATGCCAGGATGCTATTCGACGTTTCTTCGCGCGCAACCCCCCTCCCCGACGCGTTAAAATTTTCATATGTTATGCAACACGCTTCCACGCCAGTCCGAAGGAGCAAAGGTGTGAAGGTAATGGGAGGATGAGATCGAAGATTCATGGATCCATCAAGAATTGCGACTTCGACGACAAGGGAGTCGTGAAATGCCGTCAACTAGCGAAAAAAAATGGAAAAGAATTTATGACCGTCGTGTTTTCCTGAAAAATACGCGGATATGAGAAAATAATGATTCTAACGGCGATACCGATGACGAGGACATCGATATAGAACAAAAAAAGCGATACAAAGGAAAAAAAAAAGAACGAGCAGCGTTCTCCTTTTTTTTTTAGAGACTATCGTTTAAAACGTTCGATTAATAAACGAAAAAAAGACGTCGAGTAGGGATTTCGTGAACGTTTCGTTAAATAGTTTCAAATAACGACAAAGACAAAAGTCGAATCGTAGGAACGATCATTCGTAAAGTGGCGTTACCTTGGTCGATTCGTCAGAGATGCGTCATATATTTCCACACTACGCTTTCATAAACTTAACCATGAAAAAGCGAATGATAGAGATAAAACGTGAAAAACAGAGAAGAAAAATGAGAAAATATAGGGAGAAGTAAGAGAAATACAGCGAGCTTTTACGACAACGACATTTGCGGCAACATTCGACAACGTTCAACCGAGAGGTGGCGGTACACTTTACCCATCAGAAGAGATCGATGCTAAACCTTTTAGCGCTCGATGTTGCCCGCGATGAATACGTAGCTGCGTACATCGTTTCGCGGCCATTCGAGAAAATTAACTCACCGTGTGCCAAGAAAATTTCACGCCAAACTTTGTCTACGCTCGATTAAAGCTTCCTCGTAATTTGCCCCATTTGCAACGTGCTCCATCGAGTCATCGTTCGCGTTAAAAGACACTTTTAGGGCACGAAACGATCCCCCGAACCAAAAACCCTTCTCCATTCGCGTTTCACGACGATATTTAGTTATTATACGCACTTATCGTGAGTATTCGAGTTGGAAAGAAACGTGAGTAAGTGAAGGGTCAACTTTGAGTGGCCGTGTTTCCAACTAGAAGCTTTTTCTGATTCTTGAAAAAAGAAAATAAAAGAGAGAGTAAGCGCTCTTTTCGAGCTCGAAGTCCTTACGAATAAAGTCGCTTCTATTTGTACCGAACCTACGCGTCTTATTATTTCATTCGTTTCCATTGTAAAGGTAACGACTCGAGTGTGGCGCTCTTATGCATATTGGTTGCGATACGCGTAGATTCGTTCTTACGCCAGATTTTGCGAAACTTCGCCTTACGTTCGTAGCTGCCGGCAATGCGGAATTTAATTAAAACTTTTCTTCGCTCTTTTCGAATCGCGGACGAAACTGATAGGAACGATCGAGCGAGACGCGATAAATACGCACATACATCAACCGACCGTATACGCGCGAAACGAATTTCGAATTCAAAACGGCGTGAAATTCGCAACGCGTTTATACGATAAAAACCAAATTAATCATCAGCCTTGAAGAAAAGGCGAAAATAAAATCGCGATCAAAGACGAACGATAGGAGTAAATATTGAAGTCATTCTGTCATAGCCTTCCTTCGTCGTGAACGGAGGAGTTTCGTAGCGAAAGACTGGAGAAAAACTAAATAGATAATAATGAGAAAAAAATATATGAAAGCACAAACCATCGGCTAAAGTGGCCATGTCGATCGACAATCTACGGGGATCGATAAGAGACTCACCGGCGCCGAACGCCTGTTGTCCCTCCTTGTCGTCGGTCGGCGTGCCCTCGAGGCTGGCGGGTCCACTGTCGGCGCCGCCGGTCGCGCTATGCAAAACAACGTTAAAAACCTTTAAGGAAGGACGATACATCCCGACGTGGGCGAACGACATGCTAACGTTCGCGGGCAAGAAAGAAGAGAGACACGTAACAGCACATACTCTGAGGCCCACCTGCTTGCATCGTCATCCTTCACCTGGTCGGTGGCGGTGCCTCCCTGAACGTTCTGGCCGATCGATGTCACTGCCCCCGTCGCATCGACGTCATCGGACTGTGCCGTCGATTGGGCCTCGCCCTCCACTGGGGCCGTCGCACCACGGCCGCTCAGGCCCGGGATCCCGCCGCTCAGCCAGCCCGTCATTTGGGATTTCACGCCAGCCAACATCTCCAGTTTACCCCCGCTGCCGCCTCCCTTCGTTGGACTGCGTAAACAGACTGATCAGGAAAGGAACCAAGGCGAGTTGGCTCGCGAATTACAAGTCAGAGGGACGGGACAAATTTCACGGGATTTCGGACGTTGCTTGCTGTCGTGTTTTGGTCTCGATTTTTTCGAGTGTTTCGAGAGGTCAATCCCGTCCGTCTTTCTTGGTAAATCGTGCCACCATGGAGGCTACGATTCAGCTCGATGGGAACATTTTTTTCAATATTTCCAGATATCTATTCGAACGATCGCGGAGAGATTCACACTGGCACGATATCAAAGTTGAGACGAGTTATAACGAGTCGTTGTTCAACTTTAAAGAGTTTTGTTGTATTATATGGATATACGATTTTGAGAATATCGAATGAGAAAATAGTGTATGCAATCATTGTTTCTATAAAATGGCGAAATAAAGATTTACTTTTACGACGCAATAGAGTTCGTTCGTGCTTTCCTGTTCTCGCGTAATTAGTTGTATGGCGGTTTACGTGCCAAAACGATTAGAAATTCGGATAGTAACCTGCGGTCGCTACTGTCGGACATAATAACGATGTGAAACAGTCAAATGCAATTACGTCGAATTCGTACGTAGGTGACACGAAAATCGATACATTTCAGAAAATAACAATAATGCACCGCTTTCGTCTAAATTTAAAAATGCAAAGAAATTTACGAGTGACAAAAAAATCTACTCAAAATCAATCAGAAGGCACCAATGAAACGATTTAAAACGATAAAATGCGTGATTTCGCGATAGTTCAATGAATTCGGTGCGTACAGAGATTCGCGTTTTCCTTTTTCAAAATCATTTACCACCGAGAGGAAATAAAGATTGGCGCACGTTTCAGTAGAAAAAATTGCATCGAGACTAATAGATCGATCTTAGAATCAAATTTGAAAAGTCAAAAGACGAAGAATTAGAAAATCGTTGTTTCCATCGTTTCTATGCATAAAGCATGAATTTAAGGCGATACGAAACTAAGACTCGAAATTTTGTACCGCCTGTGTGCCGTGAACCAATCGATGGTGACCCAAATAAAAAATGTGAATATTTCCTTGTAAAAAGAGCGCAACAACAAGCGATTTTCCTTCGTCTATCCATTAATTTTATCCGGGCTTAATTTCCATCCGTATGCTCGTAAACGCCATTCGCCTAAACATTTTTTTATTTACCTACTTATTTACACACACACACACACGTTTGGATACTAATTGCATACGTTCACGCTGAAGCAATTTCCGAGTCGTCGACGAGTGTTACGTTCTGCATCTTTCTTGACTCGAAAACTAAGCCGGCCGTTTCGAACGAACGTTATCCTTTACGCCATTAAAGTTATCAAAATTGCATAATTAATGTTGGACATAACTTTTCGACGACTGAAACAACACCGAGGTGAATAAAAGTTTCGTCCACTAAAAACTTCGAATCCTAACTTGCATAATGTCGTAGAACATTTTCTTGGAAGATATATTAGCTTTCCTTTTAAACGAAAGTATCCCAATCTTCGTTATTGGATTAAACGTCAATTAATACGATAAATATTGTTACTAAACAATATAAAATTACCGTAGCGCAAAAATGGTAAAAACATTTTATTCGAAATCCTGATACCAATCCAGTTTGCTAGATATATCATTTCCCTTCATTTGAATCGCCATTCGTTACAGATTTGTTCGTCACTGTCACCTACGTGTATATAGGTTTCCTTTTTTTTACAAACGATATCCATCTCGTTTACATATTTTTAAAACGATTTGCGGACACTCAAAAGATAAATATAAACGGAGACGGTAAATAAACAAGTTATATTGTGTTCGCCTCTTTTACTTCAGAGCCAATAAAATAGTTTTTAAAACGATTTAACGGGATCAAAAGATTGTAAATGGAGGGAAAATAGGTACGGTCGATGTTGGGAAAAACGCTGATGCGACGCGTAATAAGATATTACAAAAAGACCTTTAGAATAATGAGGCTCGAAGTAATAAGGTTTGACCTGTGACGATGAAGCTGATTAACAAATTGAAACTTTTCTTTTGCAAAAACCCAATACGAATAAATCTGTAATTTATATATTAATAAATTAATAGTACCATTCTAATTAAGAAGTATTCAATCGTACGGGTCACGAGATATCTTGTATATAGCAAATCGGATTACGAGATATTACATTTTATTGTTTTTTCATGCGCGCGTAGTGACGACTCAAGAAATTAAAGATAAATTGATTTTCTTGTTACGTTAGCAAGGCAATAAAGCCTTGTATATTTTTATGACAAATGAATAGCGAGATAAACGTATGTCGAAATTCCGAGCAGAGTACTCAATGTGTTAACGTAAAATGCAAGGTATTTTTCTGTGTATTTTTTATCCAAACTGACTATTACCATAATTTTTATTTCTTGTACGCTCAAAAACGAAAAAATACTTATCAAAACGTATCAATAACAATCATGATAAAAAAAATATCAGAAAATCTAAAAATAATCGAATAACACGAAAAACAAATGTGAAATGGAATTCATCTCGAAACATTGCGAAATAGCGTAAAAACTACGTTTTTGATACGAAAAACAGCACAAAGTTTGACGACGATTCGATTGACTGAAGTATCTCTATGCACGATACAAAGCAATCATATATGCTCAAAAAGGTCGAACAAACGATGCCGGAAAACAACAAAGCGCTCTTTTTACCTGCCACATAGAAAATAATTTTCGGCGACATATTTACTTGATTATATTTTATTTTTGAATAACATTTACCTCGTTGTATCAACAAGAGAGAAAATGCAACGACGAATTCTCGGCGAGATGAACATTGCAAGCGTGTTCATTATACTGTTACTAATTACAAGTGGCGGTTCTATTCACCAAGTTAATCAGTCGACAAATATTACGTTAGCTTTTGCATGAAGGATTACGAGGTGAGAGAGGACACGGAAAAGAAAGAACGAAGAGACTCGTTTTGACTTTGGTATGAAATCATTCCTCCCTTGGAAAGATATAAAAAAAGATATGAAAGAGAGATACGAAAAATAAGTAACTATAACTGTAAAGTAATTACGAATCTTAATAATAAAAGCGACGATGAGAAATAATAGCAATATTAATATCGAGATAAATTTAGAGATATAAATGTAAAAGAATAAAAGCAAGAGATAACGCGATAGTTTCTCGAAAGTAACTATTTCTTGCTTATGGCAAAGTGTATAAATGCTCAGCAAACGATAGAACAAATAATGTTATTTACTAGTCGAATACAGCAATCGATGTTCAAAAAGAGGAACATCTCGTCAAATCTCGAGTCGAACGTGAACTAATTTAAATAAGAACGAAGAAGACGAAAGAGAAGAAATTCAATATTTATCAAGGATTTAAGATTCCATTGTAATAGAAATTACGAAAACTATCTACAAAGACCAACCGCAAAGGAAATTTTAAATGTCGAGGAAGGAAAGAGAAACAAACACCGAGCGACAGAATTCGCACAGAATATTCGCAAACTTGGGATTAAAAAAATCGATGGAACTCCACTCGGTTGCTCTCGAGACCGTCGACTGTATCGCGTTATCGCATTTTGCTAAATTTTCCATTCTACTTTTGAAAGAATGGAAATTGTGCGTGGACAATGCGACGAATCGAGCTTCAAGGCAACTACAATTTTTTTCTCGTCCGTTTCTAGAAAGGAATCCAATTTATCGAAGGACAAGTCGGCTGAAAAACATCGATCAGATATTAACTCGATAGGAATATTTTTTTAAAATGGACTTGTCCGCGAGTTATTCGATCGAGGAAGGAACGAATCGCGAAACTCGTGCCAAGAAGAAACGACGTTGCCGCATACGCAATCGATTAAAACGATTGACACGTTCGCTGCCGCGTGTACCACCGATGGTACACGCCGTCGAAGCCGTACTTTTGCTCCAGGAAGAACATTGTCGTGTCGATATTATGTAATATCAAAGACCGATACGATCATCCGACGAGCCACGGTACGGTTGACACAGTGACGCGCACCATCGACGTAATCTACGTAATTCCAAGCCAAAACATCGCCTAGAAGTCGATAAAAAGTGACGTCTTTCGATTAAGACGAATTTGAACTTACTTCGATTATTCGACTCGTAAATCGATTTTGGATCTAGTTTCGAGTTTTCTTCGACAGCGAGGAATAAACGATTATTGCAAAATCATTAAATTCACGTGCAAATCGCTGTTTTCGTTATATTTTTACTTTAAAAGAGAAATTATTTCTGCGATACGATATAATATCAATGACTTACATCACGATAGAGACGACGATCCGCACCATCGACATAACCTACATAATTTCATGATAGGTCGCGTAAAACACCGATAAAAAATGTACGTAAAATAAAAGAGTACGATAAAGACGAATTTAAATCTTAAATCGACCATCGACGGTTTTGGATCTAGTTTAGAATTTTCTTCGACAGTGTGGAGAAATAGAGATGAATAAACAATTTTTGTAAAACTCGTTAATTTTTGGTTTAAAAGGGAAATTATTTCTGCGATACGATATAATATCAATGACTTATATTACAGTCGGAACGGCGATCCGTACCATCAAACCTAACCTACGTAATTTCAAGATGCGTCACGTAGAACGTCGATAAAAGGTGATGTAAAACGCGATCAAAATGAATTTCTTATTTTAGAACGTTTCATCGGACCACAGTCCTAAAAGCGCAACGATTAGACGCGCGCTTCGATTGATCGATTTACGAGTTTACGAGTTACAAATTTGCTTCGACAAAGATGAATTCTTGCAAAGCCAAAGGATGTAACTATATCTGTTTCGAGGAAACCTCGATTCGTTACTGCGCAAAGAGAAAAAAAGATCAGAAGGAATCGAAACAAATTTTGCGAGGAAACAATTCGCACTCATCGATATACAAGATCGTAGAAAAGAAGGATCCTTCCTTGTCGCCCTTCGTCCCCGATCGCTGAGAGGGTTACGCCCCTGAATCATCGAAAAGGTTTCTTAGCTTCCGCCACGACGATTTCAACACCCAATTTTTAATACGAGATCTTTTATGCAATGCGTTTCGATCTTGACAGTTCAAGACGTTGCCTCGCCATTTCGAACGTTCGAACGGCGATGACAACACCCAGGTAACTCGATTTTAATTAAAATTGAGTTATCTGCGATCTTCGTGGGATCGAAAAATGTCCCACTTTTTAGAACTTCTTAACCTTCTTCCTATCGTTAACTTCGATTCTTCGGCCTCTTCAGACTCCTTCTTGGGTACAAATCAGACAAAAACGACCGACGGAAGAAAAGAAGGTTAAACGGCGTATAATTCCGCCTTAAGAAATCGATCGTAAGAACTTGGTGGGACTGAAAAATTTCCTAACCTTTCTTCACATTTTCCTATCGTTAACTTCGATCCTTCGTCCTGGTTCGACTCTTCCTTGAGCGCAAACCAGGCAGAAACGACCGACGACGGAAGAGAAGGTTAAACGGCGGATAATTCCGTCTTGACTTAAAGATCGAACCTGAGATCTTCGTGGGATTAAAAAAATGTCCTAACCTTTTCTTAATTTCCTTCCGTCTCAATTCCTGGGCGCGAACCAAGCAGAAGCGACCAATGACAGGAGAGAAGAAATTGACGGAACGAATTTCAGTCTAGTCACGACGTGCAACGCGGAACATCGAGAAGGTTAAGTGCACACCGGGTTCCTCCTTCGCCTCTTCCGTGGCTCCGTCCTTGCGCTCGCCCTCCTCCCCCTTCCCACCGCCCTCCGCCTAACTGTCCACCACCTCCGCCTCCCTCCGCCCGTTTCCAGTCCGGGTTAACCTGGTTCCGATTCACGAAACGTCGTAGCGTCGTGGTACTTTACGTAAGTACACGGCTGTTATTGATCTAATCTCTAAAATGCAGCCGGCAAGACTGTTACGCTGCTTTTACCAACAACGATCGACGCATGACAGCGATAACGACAATGGTGGCAATGACAATGACGACGATGACGGTAAAAGGAAGATATTCACGGTCATCGAA
>JAITYT010002829.1:136407-146733 GCA_025433975.1 Liostenogaster flavolineata | reverse complement strand
CATATGGGAACTACCGATGGTCCACGCCGTCAGACAGAGCAAACTAGGTGTGGACCACCGGTGGTTCACACCGCCAAGATGAAAGCAATGCCTGTGAACCACCGGTAGTTCACGCCGGGTTGAACGTGTTAACAACTTACGCGATGCGTCTAAAGAGTCCGCGATAAATAATGGAATATCTCGAAGAACGATAGCAGCCTTCCGTGGGGATCCGTAGGACAGTGATCGTAATTGCAACGCATCGCTGAAAAGACGAAAGAATTCGAAAGTTCGACGCGCGCTCCTTTATGATCCGCGCTAATTACGTTCACCGATTAATGACGCTGACTATGACGCACGAGAGTGTTTGTACCACGATACATACGTAATCTTATCGGCAAGTTCCTAATTCCTCTATCACTGGCTCTACCTCGCTGTGTTAACCATGCCTAGCAGAGAAACAACCATGTCCTTTCGATATCTTCGCTTGTCGAATGCAAGAAAAAAACTTTTTACTAAACGCACACCGCTCGATACGCTTAGGACTACGAACGTATTATTTCTAATTTGCGCCGATTTGTGAATTAACTAACCATCGTGAGCAAACCGTTAGAACGATCGCGAAAGCCAGAAGAAGCCAGAGATCGGATTATCGACGATTATTCGGTTGGACTACGCGCAGTCGATTCCTTTTTATTGCCAATTATAACACATAAGCAGACAGCAATGATTCTCGCATGAATGGGCGATTCGAAATAGCTTCAGGTATCTTCGGAGAAAACGGAGGCGTTCGAGGATCAGTCGAGAGGAAAAACTAGAAACGCGATAGGAAAAGAACAAAGGACGAGATACAGAGCAGAGTTCCCTGATGAGAGTTCTTATCGTTGGGACAATCGGTCATCGGTCCACGTCCTTGAAACGCGAAGAAAAGAAGTCGTTTCATGATCGAACTTGGAAACGTACGCACTGAGATCCGTGGTGGAATGACAACGAGAACGAAGAAGGGATAGCCGCGCAAGGATCATTTGGATTCGACAGACACTAGAGACCCCAAGATCCACAGGTAGCCGATTACTTCGATCTAATCAATCACTGAACGTTTTCTTCGCCTGGTGGCCATCGTGATCAAAGTCGCGAAGAGCTTTCAGGCTCAAGGTCGAGTTTAAAGTTGGACAATAGTTGGCTAATAGTTGAGGTTGAAGAAGAACAATAACGCGCGCGTACCACCAAACTGAAAGACCGTTCCCGACGGTGTCGCGGTGACAACTGAAGGCTCGTACCATCGGCGCTACCGCCGTTGGCTCTGCCACTACCGCCTCCGTCACCAACGACCACCACCAGGCCACTCGGAGGCGACAACGAACGCAACGTCGACGAGGTCGTTCGAGGCTGAAGGAAGAGGCGCCGCTCGCCTGTTAACGTTCTCCAAGTCGACCAGCATCGACATCGAACAGCGCCAGATAATCGGACGAATCGCTTCCTCCTCGTCGTGGCAAGAAAGCTCCTAGAGTTGTTAACTTTCCAAGTATTAATCCGATGTCCCTGGACGCGTCATCTTCGTCTATTTATTTAACCGGACAAATCGTTGGGCAAGGAAGACGTTGTCGAGCCGTGCGTCGCTTCTAAAACGTCTACAACGAGCCAAGTGGCTCTAAATAGACTCGAAAAGGAAACGATCATGCTAATAGAAGCGCGTGGAAGTATCGATCGAGATTAATCGTATGCCGCTAGGCGCGAGAGGTTAATTTCGCGGAAACACGTAGGAGCGCGTCTCGTTGAGGCGGCCGTTCTCTCGTCGGAGACGCTTTAATTAACAAGGTAGCGCGAATGTTGCTTAAACAAGTATCTTAAGTAGATCGTACTAATGAGCCGGAACCGCTCAACCTAGCCAAACCTGGCTGAACCTGCGTTTAAACTGCGGACGGGTTCGATAACCCACCTTGCGTTTCACCTTCGCCTTTATCAACGTGCAGCAGCGCTGGTGATTCCACGCGCAACGCGAAGAGACGCTGATGGGTTTTCTTTAGCATCGCTACCTGCTCCAGCTGTTGCTGGGCAAGATAGCTCCGATATAAATTGGACATTAACCTAACAGGGTAAAAACCTGAATTTACAAGAGCTTACCCTCTCTCGCCGCCTCCTAAAAGTCGAGCGGTTCTTCGCGCTTGAAACGTGGCTGGTCTTGTCGAATCCGACTCCGAGACACTTCGGAGCGTTCCCCTGTTTCTTCCTCGCGTTCTTCACACCACTGTACCGCGATCGACTTTCCATTGCGCCGCGATGTCCCGTCTGATGCCACCAGAAATATCTTACGACTTTGTTCCACACTCTGAAAGTGGCAGTCGCGAAACCCGCCCTGGACTTCCCCTCCGAACTGGTCTTCGAACCCGTTCCATCAGCCTTTGCCCTGTATTCTTGATTCCCTCGCCGGGATTGTCAAATTCCAGGTGTCTAGCTAGGTCTTGCACAAACTCGTCATCCATAGGTCTTCAGGTCTTCCAAGGTATTCATGGGTTTAAGAGGTAATTTTTTTTCCCCTCTCGTCCATCTTTTTCCTGAGGGCCTTGGAAACCACTTTTTAACAGCCCTTTTCTGGCGTTGTTGAAACCAGATACAGTCACATCCGTGATTGATCTGCTTTCTACTTAATCCTTCTCTTTGTTTCTTATCCTTCTGCAGTTTCACCTAATCGTGTGTTTAAACCTCTGCACTTGGAGCGATCTCGCAAGTTGTCTACCGACAACTTGATGGCATCTTTTTAGCGAAACGTACAAGCAATTGTATTGTATTAAATAACTCAACTTCGAAAACGTTTGGTTTATATAAATCATCGAACATTAAGAAATATATTTACGATGAAGAAATTAAAATTTTATTTCTTATACTTATCTAAAATATTATGTATCGTAATGTACATATATAAATATATGCATCGATTTAAGAATGTACAGGGTGTAAGATAAAGGTTTCGTCTTGATGTCATAGATGTAGTGACCATCTTTCGATCGGTGACAGTTCGAAACTCCAAACGACTAAATTATGACCCATGGTTCCTTTGGTATTCTTTATCCCCATGATACGTAGAATACGATACAATAAAGATAAATTTTACTGAATTAATTGAAATTGGAGATAAAGAAGAATTTTATGGAAACTTTTTTACAGATCTTCATCAATCTGAAATTGTAGAATATATTTTTTTACATCCTGTACATAGAAATACGCTCAAGCTCTCTTCTTCCTTTTTTGTTTTTCTCCATTCATCTTTCCTGACTGAAGGATTGCTTCCTTCAGTCAGGATTACAGCAAGAAATTGAGTGTCGGCATCTACAAGCAAACAACAACAAAATTATCATAACTGGATGTAACAAGAGGTGAGAGAGGCAAGGAGCGCTAAACAAGATTGTCACTGTCAAAGTGTACAGGCACCTGGACATTCAATACAGCAAGAAATCAAGAGCAATAATGTGTATAAGAACACATAATGAAAATAAAAAGAACAGTTAAAAAATTATTTAAAATTTCAGTCAAAGAAGCTAGAAATAAATAAATATAAAATGATGAAGTAAAAAAGCGAAAAAATATATATTTAATAATTTAATTAAATATTTAATTATAGTATACGGTATAATCATGATATAATACATCGATTAGCATTAATATTGTATAATACGTAGTATAAACTTTACATACTAAAATGAAAAGGAAACATGAATAGCGAAGGACAGAACTAATACCTCCAAGACAGATTCTTTCTTATTGCAGGTGTTCGATGAAGATATTTCAGGTATTCTTTAAGTCGCTGCTTCCTTGTATATTCAAATCCATCGCAAAGGCGGCACATATTGCGGTACGATACGTGATCTTTTGGGCTTACTTTTACTAGCAGCTTACTTTTGGGCTCGTAAGCTCTCTAAATCTTCTGTCATGTAATTTGATCTTCCTCCTTGCGTATTAGAAGCTTATTTTTTATTGCGAAGTTCCGAGTTCACTTATCCATCAGAATTAGAAGCTTCAATATTTTGGCGGCCCACTAGTCCCTAGAATGACATGGTTGATGAGATTGGCTGTTTCGGCCTACAGCTGCGTAGATCACCGACTATGGGGTATATCCCCAAAAAATATGTCCAGTTTCTCCAACTCAATCGGCGATTACAATATCTAATTTAATTAAAATACGTCCGTACTCGTCAAGAGCTAATGGGAAAACAATCAAGAACAATTGCAACGCAGTGACTCATGACTACACGAGCGCCAATGAACCTAGCGAAGGAGAACGAAAGCTGAGAGAATCGTGAAGCGACATCTCGCAAGAAAATAATGTTCGCGCCACTTGGGAAGCCTTAAGCGAAGCCAAGCCACTCTAGAAGTTTCGTTCTTCCGGGTCCAGGCGCTGAAGAAAGCGTTTTCGCATTCATTTCAGTTTTGTGCTTCGTTTGATACCGATGTTTTTATTCGTGGGAACAATAAACTAGTCTAACTGATCATTCCACTCCACAGATTGGATTAAATCTGCCTCCTGTTGAACCTAGCAAACGGTATTTTAGCTAGAGACTTCGCCATCTCCACGATTTCTCTCGTGTCAAACTCGTTGCTAGAGCCTTTTGCTAGGTCTTGTCTTTCAACCATGTCTCTGAAAAAAAGGCAGATATCGTGTTGTAGCCGCCGTTCTTAACTAAGGCATTGGTCTGGTCTTTGTTTCGGAAGGAGACTTTCATCTCAGAGGCGTTTCCGCTCATCTTCGGAATAATCCTCGCCATCGATACTTGGTTATGTGTCTTGGATCTGATCGCTCTGTTGATTTAAGAAGTCTCTTCAATTGCCTTTTCTCCACCGTGGTGGGGTTCTCATGCTCCTGCTGGTCCTCCAGCCCTGGAGATGCCAGTGGAGACTCAAATTTACCTTTCCTTTTTTTCTGAACTTTCTTTAGAACTTTATTTTGTGGTTCTCGGTTGCTCCTAGTTTGCAATGACCTAAGCACTGCACTTGGACTCATCTACTTGCCCCTTTGCGTTAACTCGACGTTCTTGTTTAACCTCTCTGTTGCGTCTGCTCTCTCCAAAAGCTCGCCCGGAACTCGACTCGTCTTTTATCTCATTTCATGATAAGTTAATCAGTAGGTAAATAGTATCGTCTTTTAATCCGCTAGAAAAAACGATACTTTTTCAAGGTAACAATTATACATTTAACTTGTCAAACGACGCACAAGGAAATCAATAATTCGTGTTTATATTTAACATTATTATATACAATATTATATACAAATTGCTATAACATTTTTTTCACTAGTTTTCCAATAATGATTTCTGCGTGCACACGTTACATGAATACTTTACGATAAATGTATTAATTGAATGAGCCTTACCGATGGCGAAAACAGATTTCTGACTTAAAGCTAACCTCTTTTTTTAACGAGGTATCGTAATTTTACGAATTACGAATTGTCAAAATATTTGAAACCTATATTATACGTAAATATTCGACAGATATACTCTACATTCGACAGATTGATTGAACATCGCCATAAGCGGTACGATGTGCGGTCGAATGGCTTGGTGAGTGATTTTGTTCTATTTGTTGTCGATAATTGTCAATTCGTAAATAAGAGAACGCGACATAAAATCGATACTTTATTTTAGTACTCTAGATCGCGATGATCTATCTTGCGCTTGCGAGTACAAAGACGTAACCGGTGAACGACAGACACTACCTTGGGTAAAAAATGCGTTAGAATACGTTCCGTCTTGTAACATGTGTCCAAGAGAAGTTTTACCATGCATAGTCGGTGGTATACATTTCGAGAGGAAAGAGGATAGGTTACTTTGCCCCATGCTGTGGGGGATGATCCCACCTTGGCACAAGGTTTGTGTTGACGGAAGGTTAGGTTCGAAACGTCATCGGTCATTTTAAAGCGACGTAAATCCACGTGATCCACCGATCTGTTAAACGCAATTTATTCGAGGAATCGTTGGCATTCGTTCGTCGAAACGTTTGCGCAATAAATGTTAATTCATAAACGTTATTTGTCTTTAACTTCCAAATATCTTTCAGCTCTTCTAAATATTTTGAGCTTTTATTACAAAAAAAGGGGAGGCAGTTTCGTCTCTCGAAATGCATTTATACCTCAAAATAATTAGAAATCTTTGAATTTCCTTTTTCATTAATAAAATCTTATCGACGCCGTGTTTAAATTTAAAATAAAAATAATTATATTGAATAATTTTATATTAAAATTAAATTCGATTTTTTAAAAAATTTAAATTATTATATAACAAACATTATTCATTGGAAACAATTGATGTTTAGGGAGATTATAAGAAGCACAATTTGCATAGTCATAACAGTCGTTTGGATCATGTTTTAAATTCCAAACTTTATTCCATTCCATTGCGTAAAGGACGGAGATGTATCATAATTTGCGATGGTTATTATGAATGGAAAACTGAGAAAACTAAGCAAACTTCAAAGCAGCCGTATTACATTTATGCCAATCAAAAAAGGAATTTCAAAAATGACGATACTCTGGTACATTCGAATGATTCCTCCGAAGAGACAAATTGGAAAGGATTAAAGTTGTTAAAAATGGCAGGAATTTTTAATGAATTTAAAACAGAAGAGGTATATGCACCGAGTTAAATCAATTTTATAATAAATGATAATCGATATGGTAAGAAAGTTTATATTTTAGGGGCACATTATTCATAGCTGTTCAGTAATGACAACAACTGCTAATGATACAATTTCTTGGCTGCACGATCGTGCACCAATTTTTCTAAATTCAGAAGACGATGTTCAGGTACACAAAATAACGTGTGATTACGTTGTAACATCTTTTAAAGCTCATTGTTGTTATTATAGTACATTACGACATTGAACGAACGTATTATTTATTAGTAATTTATTTAGTAATTTATTATTGTTAGATTTGGTTGGACTCGAATGTATCTGCTAACGAAGCTATCGACAGATTAAAAACGCTTACTTTGATAAAAGGAATTTTAAGTTGGCATCCTGTTTCGACTCTTGTCAACAATGTATCGTATAAAAATGATGACTGTACGAAAGAGATTATCCTGAAGTACGTATAAAATGAGCCATTTAAATTTTAACTTCGCCATGCAAAAAGGGAGCAGTTATTTTTAATCCTTCTAACCATGTTGCCAGACTATTGATTTGTTAATTCTATTATCCACAGAGAAAAGAAAAAGAGTAGTTCTGCTAGTTTTATGGCTTCTTGGCTACAAAAGGGGTCTGCATTGTCAGCTAAGAATAACGGTATCGCTACCGATAATAATTCCGTCAAGTGCGAAATTCACGAAGACGAAGTATCTCCAAAGAAGTTAAAAAAGAATTAGCTCTTGCTAAAAACTGCTCAAAATTACTAGAATAATTGTCATTAGGATTAGCTATTTAGTTATATTATTTATACATTTATAAATTATTATTACGTACAGCAGTATTAAGAATTATGATATTATTTTTGTAATCAATTATAACTAATTATAATAATTAACTTTGATAATTATAAAAGAAATTTCGTTTCTGCCTATCTGTTTGTTCCGATGAATCACAGATAATTCGGTTAATTACATTGGATATTTAAAAACAATTGTATCGTGTCACAACACCGTATACTGTAATCTCATATTCACCTTTTACAAACGGCAGTACATTCAATCTCGAAACAAATTTCGCGTGCGTAGAATAAGCGCATATTCGTTGTTACAATTTTCGAACCTAAGTGCAACGCAATAATTTCGTCATATAATTTCACTTTAATTAAAATCATCTAAAGAATTATTCTTTAAAGAATAACTTTTTTTTTCGATAGATCTTTATCGATTATAATCATAAGTTTGTCCACTATTGAAAATCGAAAAGAAGGTAAAAACAATTCGTAATTCATTTCAACGCTCTTCACGAACAAGCACAATTCGTAACGACGGAGAGAGCCGTCCTCTCCCCAAAATTTTTTCCGTACGATCTCGAAGCATGAACGACAGAAAAATTGTCCAAGAAAATTTATCGATGAGGAACGAGGCACACGATCGTCCAAGAAAGTATAAAAATGTGCCATATAAAAAAAGGTATTCGTGTACAATAATCGTAAATGTAAAAAACGAGGAAAGTGACAATCTCAATTTAGCTCGTTTCCATATCAACGCTACAAATACGTAATAGAAAAGACAAGTATCCTTGTTCTATGGCAAATAATATTCGGGTTAGATATATTTTTGGAATCGAAATCACAATTTCAAAGTACGTATATTCAAAATGAGCTTTTCAGAGCCTACGTCTGTATAATTCTTCTTCTTCTTCTTCTTCTTCTTATTTAATGGCTATGACACGCATGCGCAGTCTTTAGCCATAATCAGGTTATGCGTCTGTATAATTCAATGGACTGACATACGTTTCTGTACTCTCAATTTTACACAAACTTACTCGATTCAAAAATATTATTCCATCTTAATGCTCGGAGATATAAAATAATAATAGGCTCCTAAAAAATGTAACGCATCTCGACAACTTCGTGCACAATATTTTTAAAAATTTCAAAAA
Source organism: Liostenogaster flavolineata (assembly GCA_025433975.1). Lineage (NCBI taxonomy): Eukaryota > Metazoa > Arthropoda > Insecta > Hymenoptera > Vespidae > Liostenogaster > Liostenogaster flavolineata. The sequence goes on along the minus strand of JAITYT010002829.1, from coordinate 138,195 downwards.
GAATCGTAGACATTCGTAGTATAAAATTGTTGGTTACGTAAGAAACTTCAGAATTGTTCGTATATCTTTAATTAAGGGATAGGAATGGATAAGGTTAGGATAGGAAAATGTACTGATATTTCCAACATGCTATAATAATTAAAACTATACTTAGTTTACTTAATCTACCATAACGAGTAAAGCAGGTTAAAATAAAACAAAACCAACTAGGTTACGATCTTCTCTCCCTTCCTCTCATCCAATCTCCCCGGTCTCTCTCCCACCACTCTTTTTCTCTAAAACGATGCTTTATTACACAACGATCTCGCCAGGCCGTAGAGGCGAAATCCTTTTTTTCGTATCGCAAGAAAATTCCAGCAAAGATGTCAGCACGATATCGGCGCCGCAGACGCGGCTCTCGGCCACCAGGTGGAGCCAACGTCGTGATCGTCCGCGACTGCGAGTTCACGAACATCAGTAAACGCGATTAGTGGTAACCGAGGTGAATCCGGTCGCGATAAATCGGCGCGATTCACAGCGGCGACAGTGGTGCCAGTGACAAGAACGATATCGCGTTCGGCGTGCGCTGATAAAAAGTGACAATAAAATAAAAGGAAAGAGCGAACGGTGGTGATATCTTCGCGAGTGGACGCGTGTACGACACGGCGAATCGATCGAATCGCCTCGTGAGACGATTTAATCGTTACCCAACCCACGCGAGTTAATACTCGCGCTTCTCGTTAGACGCATGGCACCGACTCGCGCGGTGTCTGAGACGCGACTTTTCCACGGACGTACGAACGGATAGAAAAGGACCGAGCGAGAGAATAGAAGAAGAGGAGGAGAAGGAGAACGCGGTGGTGGTGGTAACGGCGGCGGTGAGTGCGGGGGCGCAGGCGAAGGAGGAAGAGAAGAAGAAGAAGACAAAGAAGGAAAAGGAAAAGAAGAAAAAGGAGGGAGCGACGACGACGGCGACGACGAAGACGAAGACGACGACAGTGGCGGCCGTGGAGGCGGTGGTAGCGGAGGAAGAAGAAGAAGAAGAGGAGGAGGAGGAGGAGGAGGAGGAGGAAGAGGGAAACAGTAGACGACGGAGGAGGAGGAGGAGGAGAAGAAGAAGAGAGAGACGGAGACGAGAAGGAGAAGGAGACCGTGCGCGACCGGGACCCAGCCTCTTCGCGTGCTTCGTTTCGTTTTGTCGCTTTCGAGCGGCAGCGGAGAGACCGAGTCGCGAACGTGCCACCAGAATGACCACGAACACGGAGGATCAACGCGAAACGGCGATCAGCAATGTCGAAACCGAGTATCACGAGATCAACTCCAAGGAAGCTTGGGCAGCCCTCTATATGGTTAACAGACTTTCTTTGCTTTATACTTCTTCGTGCTAACCCTTCGTATCTCTCCTCCTTTACCTACGTTCTTTTCTCCTTGGATCGTTGCCTTTGTTTTTCCTTCTTTTCTCCTTAACGTTTCGTTCCTTTTTTTTATCTTTTTGTCTCTCTCCTCTCTCTCTCTCTCTTTTTGTCTCGCTCTCGCTATCCGTTTCCGCAAAGTGAAACCGACAATAGCTCGTGAATGTGTCAAGTTACTACCGATAACAATGACTACGCTGGTTACGTTGACAGCAGCACGATCATGAGAAATTATCATGTCTCTCCGTTATTCCAGACGTTCCGACGGTCGACTTTTCCGCTCGAGGATGCAATTTTCAGGGATTCGACGTGCACGCACAGTGTTTATCGTCGATGTGCGCTTGAAAAAGGGAATTTTTGTTTATTTTGATTATTTTTAATCGATAAAACCCTTGCG
>JAITYT010002829.1:113818-127342 GCA_025433975.1 Liostenogaster flavolineata | reverse complement strand
TTTTTAAAAAAAAAAAAAAAAAATTAAGTGAGTACCACTATGTCACTTCTCAATTTCAACAAAATTAAGGAACTTAATAACTGTTAAATTATATTTAATCACATTTTTATTCGAAACGAGTAGTGTCATAATCTAACACGGCATAATCTAGATCGCGTATAAAAATAATACAATATTTCATTTCCTATCAAACATAATGCGTCGTGAATTAACTCATTCGTTATTAAGAATCTGAGTAACGATATAAAATACTATGAAGTTCCTAATACAGTAATAAATTAAAATACTAACTGTAATTTATCGTATAAATTCTGTGGGGATCTGATTCGTGGTGTAATAATGAAATAGAGCTTTAAAAAACTGTAATTATTATTAATTGTAATAATATGATTATTGACAATGACGCGGCTATGTGCACATTAAAACACCTTATCCGTATCTTACAAGACCATCTTTCTTGTACACTATATACAGTAACTAAATATCATATTACTCATTTGTATTATAATAAAACTATGTATATATGATATTAAATTCACTGTTATTAATATTATTTTTTTATTATAATTACTATCATTAACGCTATAGTTCTTTATTATGTGTAAGAAACAATTAAAAATTAACCAAATGTTTATTTTTTATTTCTGTACAATATAGGCTCTTAAAACTCTGCTTATCACTGAAAATGTACATTACAGTATAGAGTATGACGTATGGTTTGGAAACTCTTATATACTCTAAGAACCGTAAAATATCTTACTACATATTTCGGCATTTAATATGAATACGCGTGAATCATTGAACATATATAAATTGAGCACAAAACATATTAGCACCAAGAGAATTTAGCATGCTTCATTAGTTAATTTAACACGAATTGAAGCTAACATATAACTTGAAAGAAATAGTAACACGACGAACGGTAGACTTTTAATTCTCACAAATTTATCACAAACGAAAGTAAAGGAATTTGGAACGCATCTTACAAATTCTCTTAGTTTAAAGATGCAAGATTGCGCAGAAAATTCTTGATTCCGTTCAAATCGTACAAAGACGGATGATATTCAATGTGTCATATTACAAATATTTTTGCGTTTAAATAAGTTCATATAAATTGATGCACGCTTTCTTTGGCATCAAACATCATAATCCAGAATTCGGTTTTATTTTACTCGATACAAAAATGTTGATATCGATAGACAAAATACTAATTCTAAAATATCATTGCACAACCTTCATGGTTAAACATTAAAAATGATCTTTTGAGCAATTTTACCACGAATAAGTGAAAGTTGAACGATTTTCATAAGGACGAGTCCGATAGAAATAGTATTCGATATTTCGGCGCTACCTTGCAATTTTGAACGTAACTCAAAAAGAAAATTAAGATCATTTGGAAGAAAAGATCGTAGTATGGTAACACAGCCATTATGCAAGCTTTATACCAATTTGAAATTTTTGTTTCAACAAATACGGATATATACAATTGCCATACTATCTCAAATATTACCCAAAAACATGATTAGTACGAGACTGAAGACGAAGAAATTTTATACATTAACAAGTTTAACTATGTCGTTCGACTTATACGATTGCACATATAATGTTGTCCTTTATACAGTCAAGTATTCGATTGTTGATACTTGTCGTGAATCGCTATATTTTCATCTTTTTATTTTCTGTGAATTGTAAAATGCATATCTTGAATTAACTCTCTATTACTATCAAAACGAACTTGTACGTATCTCTCGATACATCGTGAACTAGAAGATATGCATACGTTAACAATCGTCATACGTTCACGCATCGTCAGCTTTAGTCTCGTACATGCACGAAAGATGTTAACACCTTTTTCTCAGAAAAGAAATATTTCGTCGTAATATTTAATACAGTTACAAAATGGCACGACCACTTTATCAATCATGAGTATTTTATACATATAACTCGACACCTACACAGTGCGATTAAAAAGTTACAGTTTTTCTTCCTTTGAGAAGTATTTAAAAAATGTTTTCTGTGAGCCATCCGTTGCAAATAAATAGTGCTCTATATCTGACGTCATAAATAAATATATGCTAAACACGACAGAGTTACATATCGAGAAAAAAGTTAAAAGATGCGTAATAACTATATTATGATTGTAAAAGAATATGACTTGTTTAACAAAGTATATTGTATTTGTAACTATACATAAAAAGTGTTTAAAAATTCAAACTTAATTCATTGACTCGATTATGATCAAATTATACGTACAAATGAATTTCCATAATACAAGTGAATATAATATAATACGTACGTTCATATCGACTAATTTTCAAGAGTAATAAATTATGATACTCTGCGGGTTATAGCAACGTGAGAAAAATTATCTAATAATATTTATACCTGATATAATTTTATTTCAAATAAATCAATTTACACTCTTCTAAAAACAAAAAAAGAAATGAATCTTTCCTTATTCACATTTTTCTGGTTAGTATGCTTCTTTACGTTAATTAATAGTCTTCGGAAATATATTTATTTTATTAAAATTTATATCTAATGTTTAAAAATCGCTTCATAAAAAGCGATTTAAGAATTATATTTGTACAGGATAAATTTACGTTATGGCGTTTGTTAAGGTATCGATAGTTACAAAGGGGATTCGTTTCTTCTTGCAATTGCCAGTTTTATTCCTTTTTTTTACAAGAACTAATTGCATCGGAACGAAAGTATCTTGCAATCATATCGATCAATGAAAAAACTACTTCTAAATTTCACAAAACGATGATATTACAGCCGATCAAAATCTAGGCCCGAGAATTGTGCGTGTGTGTAGATATAATTTAAGTATATTGATATAACAAAAGATAACGCAAGGAATAAATGATATATTACTCGAAAAAATTCTTATCGCGTTTTCGTTATACTCGTAGCAGCGTGCAGCTACTGCGTCAATTTGACGTAGAACAGAATAAGGAGTAAACTATATTTTTATTTTAATAAATTATATCGATGTACTTGGGATAATTGATAAAATAGTTCGTGTAATAGATCGATCTAATCACAAGGCACGCTTAACAAAGGACACCTTAACAAGCAGCCGATACCTCACATTTGAAATGCACATGCTAATAATTATGGTGAATTTGGGCACTTTGTGACATTTCACTTCACCCTCAGATCATTTACATACATTAATAATTTATATTACACACTTACAACATTTCTATCGAGTCTCTGTGTCTCAACATTGAATATAATATACATATATGAATATTATATATATATACACGGAAATTTGAATATATATATAATATATACATATATCTTTTAGAAAGTACCATTAATTACTGTATTATACAATTATCATTAATTATCACCTAACTTGGCATCCTTGTGGGAGCGGCGCAGGCGGGCATCCTGACGAGTTATGTGTTGTGGATTGAGGCAGCAAAGGGATATTGTCCTCTTTGGAAGATTGTTTTTCCGAGGGTTCCTCGCTCTTTGCTTCGGCACATGGTAACTCCTCGGAAGAGGGTAACGAAACCGAGTTCACTACCGCACTATCATCACTCGCACTACTTGCCACAGGATCCTTCAGTTCGTATCCTTCTTGGCAACGAGTCAATTTTAATCTTATGGGTGTGACTTTTGCGGAACGTACGTTCCTAAGAGCAGTAGTGCTCGTATTCGGATCGGTTGGCTGTTTTTCGTCTATACTGCTATCAGTAGGATACACAACTTCATCTTTAGAGGGTTCGGGAGGAGGAGGTCCCACTCGGCTGTCGTAATTATCCTTAGGCTCGGCGCGTCCTTGGTCAGTGTCCATTCCACCGACCAACGTCGGTATATCGTTGGATACGTCGTTCGTGGAAGAATTGCTACCCTTTCCTATTCGTATTATTAATTTCGGAGTCGCAGCGCCAGCTTCTAATATCTGTACACAAGCTTCTTTTTTACTGGACTGTCGTCTCTTCCTTTTTCCATTTTTATCTTTTTTACTTTTGGCTTTCGTCTTTTCGTCGTTATCGAAACCTGCCATGATCATACGTCTGAACTTCATGCTCTCCCTACGAAGTTCCTCTATACTTGGTGTACTCGTAATACTACACAATCGCTTCTTAGGTGGTCTTATTCTACTTCTGTCATCTTGCACGTTGCCCATATCTTGACCGATTATACTGGTACCGATCTTTATTTTTAATTTTGGAGGACCGCTATTCGTTACCGTAGTCGCGGATGGCCTCGTTTGTCTGCCTTTCCTACGATCGGTGTTACCTACGACCATTCCGCGCCTTCTATCCGAACCTCCCTCTTCGTCAGGTACATCCAGGAACCCTCCTCTGTCTTTTCTACGTTTCTTCTCCATATTTGCGTCAACTACCGCCTTGTAATCTTCCCTGGTAGGTATACTCGTCATCGATGCTACAGCTTTTGGAATCGTTATTACCGTTCGGTTTACCGGTGGGAGAATAATCGGAGCGGATGTTACATTGCCACACGTTGGATCGTCCATATTCATATCCTGTGAGCAATATTGCCGTAACAACTCTTTCTTGCGCATTCTTCGAAGATTAGAAGTTCCTGATGCGACGGAAGCACTGGTTGCGGTCGGCGTGATAATTACAGGTGCTTGTTGTGCCAATGGCGGTACGGATGAAGCAGGAACATAATTTGCATCGAGAAACGGACCTTTGATTTTTACCTTCAACTGATTTCGAGAATCCGATAAAGAAACTTTGTTGGTATCGTTGTAGCTCGACGCGGACGCATCTATGCCAGGATTATTGAAATTAGGTTTCGAACAAGGTTCCGGCTGTTGTTTGCTAGTTATTAGCGCGGAATGTAACTCTTTCTCGAAGTCTTCCTCTATGTCTGGCAACGTCGAATCCGTCGAAACTCCGGTGAACGAGCCCAACAAATGATTCGCGTAAGACTGAGCATGTAAAGATGAACTTGGAGTGTCCACGGTTGAATTGTACGTACGCATATCGACTGGACCTGGTAGCAATGGTAAAACAGTGTCGGCGAACGCCTGTCCGGTGTTAGATTCAGATTCCACGATGACGGAACTGTCATGCGCCATAGGCGACGACAATCTTTTATCGTCGATATATTTTTTGTGTAACGTAGGACTAGACAGATGAGATTGTATTCCGTCATTCACCATATTCAAACTTTCTCCTCTCTTTTCGTTAATGTCGGTAGACTTCTTCCTTTCACGCATCGTACGCAAATCCGCGATATTCGTCTCGTTGGTAGAATCTTCATCGGAATCGAAATCGTAAACCGTACCTACCAATTTATTTTGTATAGACTCGTCGTTATGTATGGTATTCGACAACGTCGAGACCAACGTTATGGACGAATTTTGATTGTTCTTCCCTCGTCCTCGTCCTCGACCGCGTCCACGATTTCGATAGCCAGAATTTTGAGAACTCTTCGCCCCTCTCCCGCGACCTCGAGTAGTGGCAATAGTTTTAACAGTTTCTTGACGAGGTGATTTCCCGGGCGATTTACCTTGCAACGAAGTTACCCTGGCCGACGTTCTCGTAGGTTTCGAAGGCGATTTCTTCCCAGATTGCGGTGTTTTGTTATCGACAAGTACCTCCGGTACACTCTCGGTAATTGTTTCGCTCACTTGCGTTTCGGATATTGCGTTAAGGAAAGACATCGGCATCGCGGGAGAGTTCACCTCGGCCTGCAATTGAGGCGCGTGTTCCGACTCTATCGAAGGAGGCGCTTGTGGCGGCGGCGGTGTTGGTATCTTCGTTGGTGACACCATAGCGGCTGTCAATGCCATGTTGTGAGACGACGATGTGAACGCGGCTGTGCACGGTGACGCTTGCATGTTCAACGAATCTTCCAGCGGTTTCGGTACGTGTGGCAACAAAGACTGAGGAGTCGGAAACGGTGCTCCGAATGGTGGCGGGAACATAGCCGTCCCTGGTGAAGGATACGGCAACGGAGCTGTGCAAGGCTGCGGTGGAAAAAGAGAAACCGGGCCGACGTAAGAGCTAGACTCCGAATACGAATGATACGGACCAGCGTCCATCGAGCAGGGAGGAAACGGTATAGGAGCCACGTTTTTGTACGGAGGTATAGCAGAATGATCCTCCGCGGACGACGCCGACGTGATGGAGGATGACGTCGATCTCCGCGATGGCAGAACTTGACTTTCCGCCCAACGCGTATCTTGCCGAGAACCATTGATGTCGTTATAAGGAGACCCACTTTGCGTGTAATCTTGCCTGATGTCCGACGATATTTCCTCCTTCTCTAAGACGCGATCCATTTCGCTTCCTTGATCGTCCTCCGAATTTGGAAGTCCTATAAGATGTCTGTTTACCATTTCCATAGGCGTTATATCGTCTACCATTTGGGTCGTCATTCCGGCTACTTGTTGGTCTATCATCGAAATCGATTGTACCCGAGGTTCCGCCGTGTGAGGTTCCATGTGTTGCGCCGTACGAACCATGGAGTGCGTTTGTTGTAAAAGATATTGATCTTGCATGTTTATATTGAGCTGAGAATGAACCAATGCATCGGCGTTATTTTCGGGTATTACACTTGCGATATCGCTAGGGAACTGATGACTGGTATAACGATGATTCTGATTATCTATCAGCGTATTTAGATGTATATCGGTAGGATTGAAGTTTTCTATACTTGGTGGCACCCATCGCTCGTCTTCTTCGGCTCTGTCCAACTTGGCACGTTCGACGACCGTCACTTTTGAAGTTTCGAGATCTTCGTTGGTATAGGATGTGTAATGCTCGCTATTATTGGTATAACATGACTTTCGTTTCTCATCGATCGTATGATTTTTACAAGTAAGATCTTCCGTTACTTGTATATTATCTATATTGTTCTTGTTCTCCGATATAGCGACCGACTCTACCTCCAGGATCTTCGAGTCTTCTTCCGGAGGTGCTTGAACGACTGGCTTTTCGACTTGTATTTCTTCCTTCTTAATTTCGTCTTCCACGGGAACGGATTCTAATTCGAACTGATTCGAGTTTGATTTCTTTGACAGCTCCATACGAAGCTTCTCGACCAAATGTAATGTTTCGCGTGCGCTATCTTCTTTCGAATCCTCTTTAAACCATAATTCGTTGGTAAATGAGAAAGTTAACGGGGCGGATCTTTCTTCGGAATCGCGTGGTATACTAAAGCCATCGTCGTTTACCATATCGTCCGTCAATATATCCTGATCAAAATCGAATAATTCCGACACGCTTGGATCTTTGCTACCATGCTGAGGTGAAAATATCGAACGATTGATAGATTTCCTCCTTTTGTTACATTCTTTTTCCGCGTTCTCAGGAACAATAATTTTATCAAGGACCGGTTTCGCGATAATATTGTCATTATTTTCTTTAGGCGCATCCATTTCAGATACTTGCACAGTGCAACTCTCCATACTGATGTTGCTTTCGATAGTTTGTTCGACGATCTTTTTCTTATTATCTATCGATTTTTCAAAAATCACTGCGGTATCGCTTTTAACAATAATTTCTTCCGATTTAAATTCATCTACTATCGGTTTCTCATCGCTTACATGATTTTTATGATCTTCCGTCTTTGTCGTATCAATTGTAGGAGTTTTATCCAGAATCACGTCTTTTCCGTCGTTTTCTTTGTTGCAAACAATTTTTTCTGCTTTTACTTCGATAGTTTTATTCTTCGATAATTTATCCAAATGTTCTCGTTTTTCAAGAAGCTTATCTAATCCTCTTAGTGATTTCTTTGGACTATCTCTTTCAGCCCTTCGTTGTTTCATTTCTTCTTCCAAGGTATTGATCGCATTTTTGTTTCCTGTCTTTTTTACTTTTTTATCGTCTATTTTTGATGGACTTTCGTCAGGTTTTTCAAGATCTATTACAACTGGCTTGACGCTATCCTTATTACTATCTTTATTACTATCCTTTTCAATTTCTTTGATTGATTTTTCGGTCAATCTCTTTTCCCCTTTCTTGACCGTAAACATCTCCTTATTACTTTTCTCGTCCTTCGAAGTGGCTTCATTAGATTTTCGTTTACGAGTTTCTGACTTCGCTCTGATTCCTGTATTACTATCGTCTTTAGCCTTAATTGTTGAGTGTTGTGTCTGCTTAACTGTTTGGTTTGATTTTTTAATAGGCTTGGACCCAGAAAGATTTCGTGACCCATCATTATTTCTAGGCCCAATGAGCAAACTTTGGTCAACCGATTGGTGCAATTGTAAAGATCCTGTCTTTTTTGATATATCTCTTTGATCTGCTTTTTTATTAACTGAGTGTTGTAATGTAGGCTGTTGTTGTTGCTCTTGTGGCTGCTGTGGCTGCTGCTGCTGCTGTTGTTGTTGTTGCTGCTGCTGCTGCTGTTGTTGTTGCTGCTGTTGCTGTTGTTGTTGAGGATGATGATGCTGCTGCTGCTGTTGCTGTTGTTCCATAGAAATGGTGGTTCTACTTGATTCTTCTCTTTCAATAAGCGGCGGCTGAAACTCTGGTCCATGCCGCCCGTCGGAAGTTTTAAGCTTCTTATCAGGCAGCTTTTTGAGTTTCCGCCCCGAAATCTTTTTCGTCTCAAGTTCAGCATGATCATCCGTCAATTTCATAATTTGCCGCTTTACCGCTACCTTGTTCTTTGAGTTATTGCCAGTATCACTCTCAGAAGACGTTGTAGACGAAGATGGCTGCTCTTTCGTAGTACTCGAAATATGTTGCGTAGGACTCTTACTATCGTCCGTATCGCTACTGCTTTCAGAAGAACTACTACAACTACTGCTGCTACTACTTTCACTATTGCTGGACAATACTGCAGATACGGTTTTACATTCCGTGACATTCGTCACTTTCTTAACTTTTTTCGACGGATCTTCCTTTTTAGGCGACTCTTCTTTCTTAGGTGATTCCTCTTTTCTCGTTTCCTTTTTCTTCCCATTATCCGGCGAATCCTTCTTTGGTTTAATATCTAGTGTTTCAACGTCCGGCTGCACTATTTTAGCACCCATACCACTCTTGATGTGCTCGGCTGCTTTCTTCGCCGCTTGTCTTTGCGGAACGTACGCTAATATTTCCGTACCATCGCCGTTATCTTTGTCAAAGTCATACACGTCGTTATTTTTACTGTCCTTGGATGTTTTGTTCTCCTTCTGTCTCTTATTGGACGATCTGTCTTTTAGTTGCTTCGAAACCTTCGTTTCCTCCCCAAGAGGTGATTTTACGAATTCCATGGATTCCGTTGTCGTATCCTTTTTAGTTTGCGATCGCTGCATTATTTCCGAAGCTTTCTTCGCTGCTTGTCTTTGAGGAACTATTAGAGCGGATGGTATGTACTCCTTTTTCTTAGTATTTTTAACATTTTCTTTATTTTTCGTAGATTCGTCCGCATGATAATCTTGCTTAACGTCCTTGCAGGTAAAACTCTTTTGAGAATTTTTTGATATGTCTGCGGCTGAAAATTCCTTTACAGCAGCTTTAGTGATAAGAACAGCAGAATGAGAGGTATGTTCTTGAGAATCCGAATCGGTATCAGAGTATATCGCAGAAGCCACGGAAGGACCGAGACGTACCGCTGTACCTGTACTCAAAGGCAATAATTCGTCGCTCTCGCTTCCGGAAGCACTGCCAAGCTCTTTCTCCATGTGCTGCAAAGTGCGAGATCTGCTATTCACAGGATCTAATTTATCACTTTCGCTGCTTTCTTGAAGTAAATGAGTTCTGTCTGACCCGCTAGTCTTCTTTGTTTTCCGCCTACTGATTTTTGGCTTGGGCGAATTTGTCTCATCTTCCGTACTCGACTCGCTGTCTAATTTAAGATTCTTAGACTTACTCGAACATTTGTTAGACGCTTTTACCGTACGTTTTATTAAATCTGTCTCGCTACTACTCATAGATGACAAGTCGCTACTGTACAAACTTTTCTTTCGAATCGAACCGTTAAAGTAGAGTTTTTTATTGGATGCACCATTAAAATCTGGTTGTACTTTTTTCTCATCGCTAGATATTGGGGTTGGAGATTTAATTCCCGCAATTCTTGCCACTATCGTATCGAAGTCGTGTGTATGATCTTCGGAATCGGGATGAGAATATAGACGGTCGTATATCGATGGCCCGTGATTGGCCTCTATAACAGCAGCAGCTGCAGCTGGTGGTAATGGAGGTCCAGACATAACCAAAGCTTGCTTATGAAAGGTTTGCTCTCGAAGTCTTAAGAACGTACGACATAATTTCTCTCGTCTACCGACCATGTAACACAAGTTTCTGACACGTTCCAAATCTTGTCGAAGCTGCACGAAAGTACGCATTTTCTCTAAATCAGCAGCCTGACCTTGAGCACGTGCACCAGCACTTGAAAGCTCACCACAGCGCGGTGCTAATAATGGTTTGTTATGTCCAGCCTAGAAAATAGAATGTTATTTTACTTTACGTACTGTACTTTAGAAAATATATTTCACCGTCTCGTCATTCGAAAAAGAATTTCGTTTTTCAAAGAACTCTTTAACTTTTTCCTCAAATAATTACTTATTCCTTTTAATTACATATTTATAGTACGCAATGTTCAATTAAAAAGTATCTTTTACATTTCTCGATTAACTTGAATGAATTTTTTATGTAATATTTTACTAATGATACTTCAAAACCCGATATTTTTTTTCTAAATAACGCGATGATTGAAATAATTTCAAGATCGTATAAATGATTAACTTACCCGTCTTTTCAATTTCCAATAATTATAAATATAAACAATGCCTTCTGGATCTATATCCAATTGTTGGGATGTAATATCCTTTAAACTTACATGTTTATCAAATTCAGCTTCAATTTCCTGTAATCTAATACACAAAACAGATACATTAGTTCGATCCAATTGTCTTAAGAACTCTATTAAAAAATGATTATATAAATGATATCTTCAATTTTAATTCCGTTGTTTTAAATCTACCTATATAGTTAAATTTATTGCAAATCGAACATTGTGACTATCGAACGTGTAAAGTAGACATACTTGGCTGCACGTGCTTGATTTTTTTCCTCGGAAGTCATGTCTTTTCGCTTACGTCGCCTTGATTCTCCATCTTCAGACTCTGAACCTCCGTTTCCACCATTATTCCCTACATTGCCTCCAACCCCAACTTTATCTTTTGTATTTGTTCTACTATGTTTTTGACAGTAAGACTGTAAAAATGTTATTGATTATTAATATATCTGACAATGAAACGCAGAAAATAACTAAAAAAGCAATCTACTATAAATCAATCGATCAAAAATAACTATAAATCGATGCTGTACGTATTATTATCTACCCTTAATTTTACTCCGTCGTCAGCCATTTCATCCTCTATAATAGCTTTCATTTCAAGTCCATATTTGAAAGCACAAGTGACATGATATGCAGTTTTACATGTTTTTATGCTGCACTGGATACAAGCACCCACACGTTCCCGGCATAATACACAGATAAGGGCCCATCGACTTTGCTACAAATATATGATTTATGTTAACTAGTAGTTCATAAATCAACAATAATTGTTTATATAAGATGAGTGTTCAAATACGTTATACAGGAAACTGCAATACGTTTCTATTTCTATGTTATTTACCGGAATACTGGATATTTTTGTGATTGGTTCCATTCTTTCTACACAGCCAATGCTAACTTCTGGTATCCAAAGAGCACAGGAAACATGAGCCCATTTTTGTCCACTACGTGTACATTTCATTGCACCTCCTTTATTAGGACATAAAACACAATCTGGCCTTTGACTTAAAGAACAAGTTCTACATAACCAAGATCCATCAGGTATCGACGTAATACCATAACATGCTTGATGTACACATATATTGCAACAGTCACAGAATACCATTTCGTTGCCCTCTTCAGAATCAGGCTATTAAAGAAAACATATATTATATACGACAAAATTCTTTCGATAATCAAATATACTTTAGAGTTACTTAAGAAATTACGTTAAATATTACAAATTACATTTCACGAAGACGATACTTACAGATCTGCAAACATCACAAATAACATTTTCGTCATATTCAATGCCAAGCCCCTCTTCGTTTTTAACAATAGTTTGTATTCTTTCCCAACACCTTATTTCTAATTCCTCTATGACGCGTTCCAACTGTGATTCTGTCACTGGTAATTGCCCGGCCTAAAAATATTTTTAATTAACTAATAATTAATTTTATGACAAGCAAATTATTAGGTATATAGAATTTATGGATTTCAATTGTAAATTGAATTTGTATTGTAACTTTGCTTGATATTTTTCAATCACAGTATACTTTCAAGTTACTGTACCTGTGCACGTTCACCATTCAACACGTCTAACCAAGCAATGTCAGTATCATCAAGATCATAAGCGCAAGCTTTCTCTGCTCGCGCAGGAGTGGTACTTATATGATGATCTTCAGGATTAAAATAATCATCGCGAGATATTCTTATGAACTTTTTAGGCCTTCGAAGCAAAAAAGTTATCGTATAAGAATATTAAATAAATGCATTATTCTTTGAAATAAGCTACGACATACTTACAATCTGAATTCACCGTGTAATTTCAATGGTGACGTTTGAGTGACAGCTACCATTGGTTCAGGAAGAGAATCTGGATTAACGGGTACTTGAACTCCTCGTTCCCACTCTTGTTTCCATTGATCAGTTATAACCCAATATTCGTTCGGACTTAGTGGCTCGCTATCTGGTAATTTCATAGCACTGATCAGGTCTTTACGGAACAATTCTGCTGGAGCTTCAGCTGCGGATCGATTGTATATACTTGATATCTTGATATCACTGACAGGTCGGGGGGTCCAGGATGCCCCCCCTTGACTGGATGACGCCATCGTTTCCTCCTCTTCTGAGGGGCCCGTGGCTGCTGCCAAGGTCGATGAACCTGTGGCAGCTGGGCCCAATCTACACTTACGCCTCTTAATTGCGCCTGGGCAAGACGCCAAATCATTGTCGTTTCTATTAATTCGCTTGCCTCGTTGTGCCATTCTACTACACCAAATAAGCTAGTGGTACGAGGCACATGCAGGTGAGCTTTGCACACCCTATAGGAAAATACAAAATTTTTTCATTCGCAGAAATACGACAAATATTAAAGAATTACGCTATTAAAGTACTCACTACATAGTTATCCATATATTTATTATCTGGAAAGTTGACTTTTTTTAAAACTGTAACAAAAAATAAAATATAATTATATAAATTAATAGCAACTCGTTGTATATAAAGATAAAGACTAGTATTTAAGTTATAAGAAGTCTACGAAGAGTTAATATCTTTTTAACATTGCATTCTCATTCAAATTCTGTTAAGAAGTTAGATCGACTATTATAATGAGAAACAGAAAAAAAGATGATAAATAAATGAAAGCTGTAATACCTTAAATGGAAAAAAAATACATCTATTCTTTAAATGTGTTCATACTGTAGTTATTTACATGTTGGATATTGAAAAATCAAACAATAATGAGAGATAAGAAATAAAAAATTGACCTATTAATATTATATTAAATTATTTCACATTTATACAAATTATAGT
>JAITYT010002829.1:70853-94584 GCA_025433975.1 Liostenogaster flavolineata | reverse complement strand
GCGGTACTCACCCACGAGCTGGAATGTTTGAACGACAACGGAATTTTCCGTGGTCCGTTCCAACAATTATTAATATTAGAAATTTAAATTGTTATTTTTCCTATAAAAATTATATAAAATGCATGGATTACTTATTTCCTAAATTTTATATAATTTTATAGTTACGAAGGGCCAGATCTTGCTCGCTATCCGATACGATCGATAAAACAAATTTGATACAAAAATCAGAAGAGATCGGAACTCAAACAAGTAATTCGTACCCGTACGAATATCTACTTTTAGGGATTTTAGATCAGAAAGGTCAAATGAACGAACAAAGATATTTTCATCAGAATTCTGAATCAAGACTATCACCTACAGCTATGCTCGATCGCTATATTGAAGCTTGCACACACGCAAGTAATTTTTCTAATGACGTTAACAAAACGAGTAGGTCTTAAATAATATGATATATGAATTTCTATTTTAATATATAATACTTCACTATTTACTTATACTTTGCACGCATAAGTAAATATTCGATGTGACTGATATTACAGAAATGAATTTTATCAAGTCAAAACATAAGAAAAAAAACGTAGAGGAAGATACCGAAGAAGAACTAGGAGACGAGGATAGTTTAGATATAGATTGTGCGAATCGACAACTTCAGTTGATGCAAATGCAGTTACAATTTGAACGACAACGTAGAGAGGTACACGCGGAACGTAACAGAAGACTTCTTGGTAAATTGAGGGATTCGCGAGCATTAGAGGAACATAATTATGCTTTAGTAAGTTTTACTTTTCCGTGATTAATGTTGTAAATTATGTCAATCTCTAGTCATCAATGCACATAGAATTCTAATTATATAGACTGATCAACTAAAAATGATAGACAAAGAGGTAGAGGGATTAAAAACTGAATTAGAGAAAAGCAAAAGGGAGACTCGTGAAGCTGAAGAACGCTATAAAGAAGCGTTACATCACTGGCAAGCCAAGGTTAATTCTTCAAGATATTTTTCTGTAATATAGCATAAGTAAGAGTGCGATAAAGATAACAATACTGTCAATAACCGATGTACAGTGTGCCGAAGAACAACGTCAAAGTCAACTTTTAAGAGATCGAAACGAATCTCTTGAATTGGAATTGAAAAGAGAACAAAAGAAAGTCACCGAAGGGGAGCAACAAATTCGTTCCGCAGAAGCTGCACTTTTCGATGCAGGACATCAATTGAAAGGAGCATTGAAAGCCGCGAATCGCGGCAAAGAACTAGAACGTGTTCTTGATACCTTACAAAAAAAATTTCTTCTTTTTGGAGAGGTAACCTACGATTAATAACGTATCGGAATATAACGAGTATGGATTTAAATAAAAATGTGATTATGCATTTATAAATAGGTGCAGTTAAAACTACAAGAAAGTATAGGACATTCGCCAGTTGTCAGGCAAGAAGCGGCACATATCCAAAGATCTTGTACAGAAGAGTTAATCGGTAACGATTATCTTAAAATTCATAAATATTTTTATATTAATCCAAACTATTACTACGAGTCTCCTTTGCTCTATCCCGATTGTATCGTTTTCAGTTCTGCGACGTCAGTTAGAATCACGCACTTCTTTCGTGGAGGCATTGAGAATTCGTTTAGTAGAGTTGGAAAGTAAAGAAGATCGAAAAGAAACGCAACTTTTAGAATTGCAACGTCTCCTACAGGAAACAAAAGATAGACACGAGTCCGAATTAAATGCAGTCGAATCCAAGTATAAAGCACAAGTTGAGATCAATCTTCTTCTGGAAGGTCGTATACTCGAACTTCATGGAACATTGGAGAATGCAACTTGCGGAATTAGTACGACCACAACCAATCTTGCACCTTCGGTATCGCCTAAAGAACGTTCCCCTCCTTTATCCGCTAGTTTAGCTTCTTCGAGCGAAGGCAGTCTTGCTTTCATTCATTCTGGTACTGGTATCATAATGAATGATTATTGTAATTCCGGAGGTGAAATATCAAATCTACAAGCTATAGTCGAGCCTATTCCAACTCAAGTTACATCACCGTCGCGTTTAAATCAATCGCGACGATTTCCGAAAGAAGATTAACATTATACAAAAATCATTGTATAATAAACGAACCGTACATATATCATTTTATTTTGCGTAAATGCGATTTATAACACTAATGCCGTGATACGAATCAGAAGAAAGCTATTGTAGCTTTTTATCGATATATTAATTATGATTTATGAACTTTTGCTGTTGTGTAGTATCATCTTTGAAGAAGATGTGCTATATAATAAATTTATTAAATAATAAATATTTACTCTTTGCAAAAGAAATTAAGAATAAAAAGTTCAGATATTTTATGAGAACTTTATCTTAATCTCAATGTAAACTATCGTCCTTACAAGACTTCCCTTTGTCATTTTTCATCTTTCATTTTAATTCATTTATCATAATTTTATAATTATGTCAGTTACGGTACGTAACCGAATTAAGACGAGACGTGTTACTTTTTGTAAAAGAGGGGTATAATATAGCATACAAAGACACGTATATACAATACAACAGGTAATTGTTATATAATACTGAATTATAAAAAATAAAATTGCATACTGCTCATTAACATATTAGTTAAACCATGCAAAAATCTTTGTAAATTATATCCAGATAATGTTATTTACATAAATAGTTTTAAAAATCTGTCAAAACGATTAAAAAATATTCTGTTTTTGTTGAACTAAATAAATCCAAAGAAAAATTAATAATCGAAATATATTTTATGATAATCTTATTTTCTAATATCTTTGAAGCTCTTGACTTATAGTCATAAGAATTGCATCATCTGGGTTGGCGTAACTTGCCAGATCTGGAAATAAGAAAACGTAGTTAAATTAAATAAACTAGCACTCGTAACACAATAATTTATTAATCTTCATATTTTAAATATGTAAAATTATTTTAATTTTTCATTTAAAAAAAAATACGTATACTCAACTGCTGAAAACTTTGTTTGGTATATTTACACTTATATTTCTATGTGCAATGGTATCCTTTACTCACGATTGTGACCTTGATGTATCGGATATACTTTAAGCTTACGCAGTAATAATTGCATTAGCCAAAAAACGCTTAACCACAACAGTGCACCAACTGAAAAGATTCGAAATGCTGTGACACCTCCATAAGAATCCAATAACCATCCGCATAATAAACTGCCGCTTGCCACACCTAAAATACAATTTATATTCCCAATGTATCAGAGTCAAATTAATCTACTTAAATATTTTGATGTAATACGATAATTATTAACCGATTCCTTCAAAAATTGCTCCAATTAGTCCTTGTATAGTAGCTTTAGTACCAGGTGGTGTAATTTTATCTCCATAAGATACCATTGTTGGCCAACAAAGTCCTAATGTTGGCCCATGGAGTATTTCAATGAATAAAAACCATAATGGATTTGATACTACACTATATGCCATAAATCTGTAATATATTTTCAAAATCTATAACATTTATTATAAAAATATATATTCTATTTATATAAAATACAGTTGAAAAATAACTGTAAATTTTCCTTTCCCTTTTATTCGTTTTCTCAAATAAAATTAATATAAAATTAAGAATTGCAATGAAATTATTTACCTTATGGCGTAAATAAGCAACACGAGGCTCATTATATTCACGTGGCCAAATTTTTTTAATAAACTCCCCGACATAAAATTAAAAGGTAATTCCCCTAAAAAGGTTTGGATGCCGGTCACAAAGCCTTGTATAGTTTTTAACCAGATAATATGCGAACTGTCTGTCAAATCTTCCATATACCAAAAAAGAAAATTCCACACTACTGCGGTACACATTCCAGCGCCGATGCACCACCATCCAAATACTATCACTTTAGCTTCTTTTGCAATGGCGAATACTTCCCACAGGCTACATGGTTCTTCAGAACAATCAGGATTTTTCTGTAACGATACTGCTTGCTCCCATTACCTGCCAATTTTGGACTTTTCATAAGTAAGAAGTGTTATACTTCTTTAATTGAAATTTAATTTTTTGCAATAAATAATCTATAGTATCGTTAATATAGTGTACCTTCTTTAACGTGGACGACACTAAAATGTCAAAAATCATTGCAAACAACATGATATAAAATATACATGTGTAGTTTTTATGTAATTCCCCTTTACTAAAAACATCTACCAAATATCCCGCACTTATACTAAAAATACCAAATCCTATGCTACCCCACATTCGTTGTTTGCCATAATCTTGTCTTTTGTCAATCCCTGAAAAGATATATAGAATTATTACGCATTGTTACACCACAAGTACGTTAAGTTACATAGCGATACAAACCAAGTAAATTAAAACATATTGCATCCGCTATACTAACAACCACTGCCATACAAATCCAACTCACTATTGACGCCCACAAAAATAATTGGAACTGATAAGTCGAAGTCTTTATGTGAGACGCATCAGCTTTTTGTAATAATTGATTAAGATTTGAATCGTGACACGAGGCTATGCACGGAGTTCTTAATTGTTTTTCGCATACAGGTACGTGTATGCTACCATCTGAAAGTGTTGCATTATCAACTAAGAGATATATACAATTTTGCACCTATAAGACAAATAATACGAACATTTGTTACTATAAGATTATTCGATACTAGGTAAATAAATACTAGGTAAATAATGATCTTACATTCATATTTTTACTCATCAATATCTCTGCAGTGAACTTAAATGTATTCCCCAAAGAATTATTTGGATAACAATATTCTTGCGCGTTCCAATGACATAGTTCTTCGTAAGCTCTTTGAGATGCTTCGCAGGATACCTAAAGATATTTATAAATACTTCTATAGGAAATGAAATTGCATAATTATAATGTCAATGAACATAATCTTACTAACGAATGAAATAAGATGATTATTAGAAAGTAGAAACTATACCTCGCAAGATCTTGTATATTGATTTTCTTCTGGAATTATTACGCTATTTATAATTTTCTCTGAAAAACTTTCTTCGGAGCATACTTCTAAGAAAGAAGGGCCATTGCAAGTAAATACGACATTCGTCGTTTCTGGAATAAAATTTATCATAAAAAGGCTTATGACAAGTATGACCTGAAATATCAAGAAGAAGGTCTTGTGAAGTTTAAATTTATCGGCTAATCCACCAAAGATCGGTTTGGCAATCAATCCAGAAATGGGTAACACTGTGTATACTGTGCCCAGTAATGTTCCAGAGAAGTTCAGTTGCTTTGCGATCGTCGGTAAAAATTGTACTATTGGTCCAGTCGCTATTATCAAAAAAGATGCGTTATATACATTAAAACATTAAACATTGTTTATTCGGAGAATGATTCAATTTGCCAATATATACGATATTTTAATTTAATACAAAATATAATATTTACCAGCATTAAAGAAAAAATAGTGTGCCTTTATGGGAGCCAAATCCTTATTCACGTTATGCAACATTATGTGGAGATATATAATTATAACGTAAAAGTATAGAAATTATATATATATAAGATGAAATAGAGCACGGGCTTTCTTATGTTTTATTGTTTCAACATCTGCAATAAATAAATCCATAGTAGAAACGATAATTTTGTCAATTTTACTGTAAAGAAGATTTTTTTATTATAATGATAGTAAAGAATACGGAAAAGATATACATATATATATACCCTTATACTATGCTGCACACTTTTATTCGAGTTACAAGAATCACATGTATTCAGAAAAATAAAATCTATCTTGAGCACATTTCGTAGGTATTCTTATATTGTATCGTTGTGCACGTGCGCGATGTGCACTTAGGTCCTCAAACTGCTCGATACTCTTTGTTCCAAGATAATAGAACACTTATCTGTCGAATGATAATCTAAAATCATTTGCTGAGTTTAGCTGCATCGGAAGCAAAAATCGGATTTTAATGTCACGTCATGCAGAATCTATACTGAAATCAAATACTCGGCGACGTAATAGAAAGGGGGTGTATTACACGAAGAAATATAGTTGCGGTAAAATATATAATTCATACCAAGATCGAAATTTAAACGAAACGATGAATTCTGATTCACGATCCGATGCCAATATTTTAATGTAACGAACGAGATATGAAGTTTTTCTTATTTCGGATGTATAAATTTTCTAAATTAAAAAAAAATTTACGCGAATTAACAGTATCGATCAGTAAAGTCGACAAAATAAATTAATATAAAATTAATATAAATTAAAATTAAATGAATATATTTAAATTATCCATAAATTTTATTCGAGTGTTAAAAAAGCATTAGATACTTTATTTTAATTTAACATAAAGTGGACAGCGGTATATCAGTATTGATAGAAGAGACGTCTTTCGTTTATTATCATCCATTATAAACGTTAATGTTCGACATTTGTCATTACAGCTCTACGACGATAAAATTAAATCAACGACATAATTATTAAATTTTTATATTCGAAATTTCGTTTCATTCGATAATCGGTAGCTTGATATTTTCACACCTTATCTTATCATAGCGATTAATGCAGTATGCGTGGAACGAAATCAGTGGAATTTGATTGGTTACCTTGGACGAAGTAAAGCACCAAAATAGAAAACTAACGAAGCGATAAAAGCCAAGAGAAGCTTTATTATTATTATAAATATATACTAATATATTAATAATATAAAAATTCTAAATCTAGAAAAAATCTAATCTAGACAAAGAATACATAATATATTTATAAATTATTCAATTTAAATTAGCCTTAACAATCGGTCGAGTCCTCTGCAGTCGGCAACCTACGTGGTTTTAACGCTCCGCCACTAGGTGGCGCTCACAAACTCGATCTGTGGCAGCACAGTCGCCTAGGCGGCGCGCACATCGACACTAGTTGTAAGAACGTCCGCTAGGCGCGTAGTAGTGTAACACTAGCGAGCGGAAGTCGTGCTGGTCACTTTCTGCTGCTCTCTTCTCCGATTAGTTAGAAATAACGACAAGTGCAAATACCTTACGATTAATAAAACACTTTCGCCCAATACCAATAATATAGTTTTCACTCTTTCGCTCTCCCACAACTATTTTCGCGCAACTACACCAACATAATAAGTGCCATCCAGTCACTACAGATCTCATCCCGCTTGACGGAGTAGCGCTCGAGTCTCGAGTCACTGATTGTTGCGTCAGTCGTTGAACAATTAGACGAACGTGTCCGCAATAAAGTGAGTAGTCGTTCCACCATTTCTTTTGTGAGTCTTTCTCTTTGTTCGTAATTCGCTTTCTCCGTCTGTGATCGATACCACGATCGCGTTATTTAGATCACGTTTCATTTGAATATGATTTTCGCGGACTTCGCCGATTGGCTGACGTCTCTCGCGGTCGCGCGTCCAATCCCGATGATTCACAAACGTGGGTCGTCGGAAAAATCGTGACACATTTTCATAACAAAAACAAAATGGCGATTGTTCATTTTTGGGAGCACTGGAGTTACTTGCATCTACGTTATTGTTACGTCGTTTAACAGCTGATATTTTTAGCTTCTTTTTAAGCGAAAATTGATCCGTCTTTTTTGTCATTCTTTAGAACTCTCGTAGCAAGTCGAAGATGGAAGATCGAAATTTGCATTTTCGCCATATTTTATTGTTTTACTTCCATAAAGGAAAGAACGCGCGTCAAGCTTGTAGAAAATTGCGTAAAGTTTACGGTAACGATGCTCTACAAGAGCGTCAGTGTCAGCGATGGTTCGCGAAATTCCGTGCCGGTGATTTTGACCTTAACAACGCTCCTCGGCCAGGAAGGCCGACCGAGGTCGACGACGACAAAATAAAGGAATTGATCGAGTCGAACCAACGTTATTCCACACGAGGAATTGCAAAAACATTGAACGTCCATCATTCAACCATTCACGACCACCTGCAGAAGCTGGGATACATAAACAAACTGGATATTTGGATTCCTCCTGATCTAAAAGAAGTACATATCAAAGAGGAATTATGAAGCTTGCCGAAAGATAGCAAAAGGTCATCTAGCAAAATGGGCAATACACCATTCATCGAACTTTGTTCTTTATACAGATAAATACATTTCTTGAAACATAGAAGAAATGCGTCTTCGACGACCTGATTGAATAACCATTCAGCGAGAGAAAGGTTGTAATAAAAAATGGCTAAAGCTGGGGCTAGCCATTGGCTGAAAAAGGAGGAACACCTTGATATAAATACGAGACAACAATGGCGTAAATGTCTGTGCGAAGTTCAAGCAATGTGAAAAGTAACTTGGTGCTTTACTTTTAAGGTCGATAGTATCGTATTAATATTTCCTTTACTTCCTTTACGTATTGTAGCGTTAAGTTATTGGGCTCATCAACGAGCCCAAGCTGGTTTATAAAGAGAGAGAGAAAATTACAGGAAGCTTATTACTTTGTATACAGAGACAACAATAGTATGAGAAAGTGTATCGTTACCAACGATCTTCTTAATAACAGAGAACATCAGTTCATATTGCGAATAAATGATTCAAAAGATTAGAAAGAAACAATATAATAAACGCACAAATCAAAAAATTTAAATTATTGAAATTTAAATAAATAAAAACATTTAAATACGTAAGGCAGCAAGCGAGCGAGAGGAAAGTTAATTTACAGCAGAACGGTAAGAAAAAAGTATGTGTTAATTTCATGGAGAGATACACGCGATCTTCACAAGCACCTATACAACAAGAACAGAATCTTTTTTGGAGGAATAATCCTTTAACTACATTTCTTCACTTTGGTAAGTAATATTAATTCTTTTCTATTAATATGTATGTATATATTATTTTAGATATTATTTTCAATTCGAATCTTTTTTTTGTTTTCTTCCATTACAAATTTTATTTCTGTGCATATAAAAATAATGTCACTAGGATGACATTCTATAAAATAATAACAAAATAACATTATAGAAAAGAGGAAGCAGTTGGATCTTTGAATAAAATGGATTACCAAAGAAATTATTGAAAAGAGAGTTCGCAGCGAAGAGAAACTCGAATGACGAAATCGATTTCGTAAATAATTACGGGATACTTTTAAGAAAAACGATTCTTCTCTGTTGAGATTAATAAATAGTTATAACAATTAATCGGAGAATTTTGTAACAAACTGTGCTTTAATCTGTCATTGATACATTTACAATATACATTTACAATATATATGTATATATTTATAAGTTTCTATAGACCGCTTTCTACCAACATTCGATTCTCAGCGACAAGGTGGGTTACTGCATCGTAGCAGTGTATCGGATCTTTTATCTCGTTCATACTTATACACATATAATCTGTCTTTATATTTTATAGTATAATTTTTATAAGTTCGCTATATTCTTTCACAAACAATCTTACAATGTTCGAACCTAATGGATCGCTTTACATCGAGCACATTGTTTATATCGTGGATATGTTTTTATATACAATGGATCGCGCTAGCTTACGTACTACTTTATATAGGACTCTACATAACATACACCAGCATAGTGCATTCGATATTTTACATAATTTCATTTAAATCAGAAGTTGCGTATACCTGTATATCAATGGGTCTATCTTCATAGAGAAAGAAACCTTAATATTACATAGCTAATTAAAGATCTGATTAATGATTGCAAAGTTCCTCGTTACTATGAATTGAATATCGTATAATTCGCGTTTTTATACATAGAAAGAACGCTCAATGTATGTCTCACGCGGAGGAACTTTTGATAGAAGATTACTAGCATTACTAGCGACTTCACTTACATATAAGCCGTCGTCTAGTCATTAGAAAACTATCAAAAATTCCTATATTAATATACTTATTTTTATATACATATGACTACACAATAGATTATTATTGAATAAAAGCTGAAATCTCTTTTCATACGTGTTGTAAAAATGTGAAGATACCAGACAATTACTCGATAAAAAAGAGAAAAGCAAGGAGAGAATTTCAGTGGAAATACCAGTAACCTTTCTCTTTTCTCGTATAAAATAATATAGCATACACATTCATTGGTCGATAGACTAAAAAAAAAAGAAAAAATAATCTGACGGGTTTTAATTACGTTTTCAAGACACACTTATCGAGATTTTATGAAATATACTCGTACAAGTTTAATCGTTTAAATCGTCGGTGAAGTACGTCGCGTAATCTCTGAATAAAGGACAATATCATCCACCGAAATACCTTATAACTTATTCACATCTGAAACGTACTTTATGATAATTTTAATGGCTAAAGCCAGGACGGTCTGTGATGGTGTTGTGGTTGGAGAGCGTAAAGGGAATGGATATATTGTTGATACGCTGCTGGATCTACGGTGAGATTTGGACCGTGAGGCGTAACGTATGCCGATACATGAGGACCGTAAGCAGCCGACCTCTGAGCGGAATGAAGAAAAGGATGAGGAGCATAATTTCTTAACGGCTGATTGGTGAGCTTGTTACAAGACGGTTGTACGGTATCCGTTACCGGCGTCACCTGCTGCTGCTGTTGTTGCTGTTGTTGTCTAAGTGCCATGCTGTAATAGCTATTTGGATTTCGAAATTCGTCTAAAAATGCGAACGCTGCCACCGCGGCGGAAGCATCTTTGTCATAAAAAGGTGAGCTACTAGCTGCGCTAGTCGATGCGGTAAAATTGAAGGCACTACCACCCGGTGGAACCACCGTAGAATTTTTCAACCCGATGTCTGCAGGGGTACCCGAGTATTGCGGAAAGCTGGGTATATTACCACTCGATTGCTGATCCGTGTTAACTGTTGACGAGGTGGCAGTAGTATTTTGTTCTTGCTGTTTACTTTTCCTACTTTTTTTTGTCCTATTTGTCGTTTGCGAAGGGGCCACGGTTGTCGTTTCTCCGGTTCTTCTCGACATCGACAATATACCAGACGTATTTTTCGCGGCCGCCGTCTGTAAACTTTGCAAAAGATTTAGGTCCAATTCGGCGGTACTCGAGACTGGACTGCGCGCGTAAGTCAAATGTTCCGGTTTCGCGGGAGGCGGTCTTGGAATCGTCAACAATTGTTGTTGCTCCTTGCTCGTACGACTAACTAAACCTAAACCCAGTCGTGCGTATGCGGGATTCGAAACTACGGAGTCCGCTAAGCTACCGACGAATGCACTATCAAATTGACTAGCCGATACTGTTTCCGATTGCGAGAGCGCGATCATTGAATCGAAGCTGAATTGTTCCTGTCCGGTTCGTACCGTGGAGTCTTGCGAAAGTGTACGCGATGGTTCACTCGAAGATTCGTTGTACGTACGCTTTTTAACGGGCGGCAAATTGTTAGCAACCGATGCGTTGGGCGCGCCACTGCTACTGGTAGCAGCCTTGACATTGGCGTCGAAATAATGTGGATTTGGATATACCGGCCTGGAATTGGACATCGGATATCCCGAAGGTTGAAAGCCACTTTGGTAAAGAGATTCGTGCGTGGTCAAGTTCTGTTGAAATGTTAAAATTTGCGATTGATCTTGCAGCTGTTCACCGGTATTTCCACTTTTACTTAGAAATGCTCGTTGTTGAGCATATTTTTGCACGTTCAAGGGCTCGTTAAGATCGGTGAAACTAGGTCGCTCTTGCGTCGTTTGCTGCTCTTGTTCTTGAACGCCGTGTCTCGTAGTAGATCTTTGCATATCGATAGTGGGGAAATTGTTACCATACGCGGATGGAAATTGATTCGGCGGTTGATAGATTTGATGATTCGAGTTCAAATTCAACGACGTCTCCGATTGTTGAACAAAATTTCTTTGTTCAGGATTTTGAGTCTTCTCCGCGTTGTCGGACTTTACAAATTCCGAATGTTGTTCCGTTTCGTTGGTCGATGGTGTCGTAGGCGATTGCAAATACGACGGATGATTTTGCTTGAAACTTTGAGAGTAATTGGACGAAGATGTCGCATTCGATGGATAATCTTCCGCTGTCTTAGAGGGCTGCGACTGAGCAGTATAATTAGTGGTTTGCTGTGGAGAAGATTGTGAGAAATTGGTCGCCTGTTGCGAAGACGTACATGTCGCCTTTTGTTGAGGAGACGACTGAGAATAATTATGCGTTTGTTGTGGAGATGGTTGAGAATAATTGCCCGCTGTTGTCGGTTGTTGAGGTGAAACTTGTGTATAATTTGTTGGTGTTTGAGGCGAATGTAACGGATGAGAGTAATTTGCAGGTTGCTGAGGGGAAGGTTGCGAGTAATTAGACGGTGGCTGCGGAGAAGATTGGGAATACGAATTATTTTGTGGCGAAGCCTGACGAAACGTGGATGGTGCTTGCGGAGAATGTGGGGAAAACGACTGAATTTGCTGAGGAGACGATTGAGAGTAATTATGCGGTTGGGGAGACAATTGCGAGTACGTCGTAGTGGATTGAGGTGAATTTTGCGAAAATCCTGCAGAATGAGTCTGAGGCGATGGTTGTGAAAAATTAGAAGATTGCGGAGACTGTTGCGAGTACACGGTCGGCAATTGCGGAGACGATTGAGAATAATTTGACGGTGGTTGAGGGGAAACTTGCGGATATCTCGAAGGTGGTTGTGGCGAAGATTGAGCGTACGGAGAATGCTGTTGTTGCGGAGACGGTTGTGAATAATTCGGCGTTGCTTGCGGAGAAGATTGGGAATAAGGAGAATGTTGCTGTTGCGGAGATGGTTGCGAATAATCGGATGTTACTTGAGGAGAAGCTTGAGAGTAGTTTACAATAGGATTCTGTTGCGGAGAAGGTTGGGAATATTTTACAGTATTCGATTGTTGAGACGACGATTGTGCCTGAGGCGACGTTTGTGGAAAAACAGGTTGCACTGGTTGAGGGGAATGTTGGGGATAAATTGGAGATTGAGATTGAGATTGAGATTGGTTTTGATTTTGGCTATTCGATGGTAATTGTTGTACATAAGGTTCATTCTGTGTCGAATTTTGTGGAAAATTATTCTGTGGGAACGTGGGAGATAGCTGTCGATAAGTATCCGCTGAATTTTCTTGGGACGGTGGCTTTTGATATGTCTGTTGAGAGATTTGAGGCGATATCTGTGGATACAGAGGTGGCTGTTCGTACGTCGCCGAAGAGGGATATGCTGGCGATAAAGGATGATTCTGAGGCGACGGCGTAGGTGGTAATTGTGCACTGTACCTTGGAGGCGTAGCGTAATACGGACTGTTATAAGGACTACTACCTACGGACAATGCATCTTGATAAAAACCAGCGCCTCTTATTTGAGGCTCGGTTGCGGTTACCACAGGTTGACCTTGAGGCGATCGACCCGAACGACCGGGTGGGGATTCTTGAGAGAAACTAGAAACCGATTCGCTTACACTACTACCACCTGCACTCATTCGTCTTGGTCTACCACAAAATACTTCTTGTACTTCGCCATCCTTCTTTGATACGTTTTCCTCCACGTCTTCGTCTTTCTTTTTTGACTTGGGTGCACCGAAAGCTTTAAACCAAGCACTTAAATTTGGCGTTGTCGATTTCTGCTTTTGTACTTCTTCTGCATTGGATTGAATATTCTTAGATTCTTCTACTATCGCAGGTGGTAATGTTATTCCTTTACTAGCTAGTAATTTCTCTTCCTTCGTATTCGAACCTGTCATTGCCTGTGTCGCGACATGATCTTCTTCTTCGTCGTCATTCGAAAAATTAGGATTCGGTGATGATACTAAACTTTTACATATTAGTTGAATCGAATCTGCATTTTTCAAGACAGTTCCTAAACTTAGTTTTGGTTCTTCGTCGATATCTTTACTTGGTTGTACGTTATCGGAAGTAAACTGATAAACTGTCGTGTCATTACTATTCGAGCTTGGTAAATTTAACGGTTTTTTTAATAATAAGTTTCCCTTACTTTTGCCGGGCTGTAAACGATCTATCGTACGTTGTATCTTTTTCGGTCTACTTGGACCATGAGGGCCGAACATTTTAATGGAACTCGGCCGCTTCCTTGCAATCTCTACTTTCGGCCCTGACTTATTGGATTCGATAGAGGAATGAAATACCGGCGAATCACTACCAGATGAAAATTCCGAAAGTCGAGGGGCATCGTCTAGCCATTTGTTGATATCCTATTATACATATACATACAAAGAATTAATGAAATATAACATTTTTGTAAAACAGTAAATGACTATTAACGGGGGAAAAGAACTATATGTATATCTTACTTGAAGAGTCTGCTCGGTCGCTTGATTTAAGGCTTGTATCGCTGAACTTTCGTCCTTTCCGAATACTTTAGTATGCTTAATTTGATTTGTCTTTGCCTTCTTATTCTCGATAATATCGTGATCTTGATTTTTATTACCTTCGCCAACGGTAGGCTTCTCTTCTTTCGTGCCCTTCTTAGGTTTTAAACGTTTTAAATTGACTTTGTCACCGTCGTGAAAGGTACTATCATTTGAAGGCACGTTTTTTGAATATGCACTCTGAATTTCATTTTTGCCTAGTTTCTTTTGCTTTTCTTTCTCATGTTTTAACTTTTCCTCGCGCCTTCTTTCACTCACTTTGTCTTTTAAACTATCAAGCGATTCCAAATCCTTATTACTGACTAACGTAGCCAGTTTCTTAGAACTATCGATTTGTTTTGATTCTTGCTTGCAATCTAATTGTACTTCTTTGGAATCTATAAGAGTTTTTAATTCGCCATTCTTTAAAAGCTCCTCAGTCTTTTGTTTTGATTTTTTCTCTTTTTCCTTTAGACAGATTTTGTTATCGGAACCTTCGTCCGACTTTTTTGGATTGAAAATTGTTTTCAATCCTCCCTTTTCTTTCTTCCGACTTTTCTTCATTTTAACGCGTGAAGATTGCTCGCACACTGCATTATCTTCTTGCGGTTCTATTTTATTTAATTTATTCTTTTTTAAGGGCTCTATAGAAGTTACGGTATCGTTCATTTCTGTCTTGCTAAATTTATTTTTTGCGATAACGGGAAGTTCAAAATCTTCTTCGAAATCTTCCTTACGCATTTTATTTTCCTTCGTTTCTTTCGAAGATCGCGTGATATCTAGATTTTTCTTCTGTTGATGCTTCTCTTTACTAATCTTCTTATTTATCTTTTTAAGTTTTTCCGGTTCTTTGGATGTCAGCTTTTTGGTTTTTAAGAGTAAATTACTCGTGTTAATGTGCCTCTTCCTCTTTGATTTTATAGCACCAACCTCCTCGTCGCTTTCTTGCTCTTCGGCTTCTTCTTCGTTTAGAACGTCTTGTACCACTTTCATCTTTTTATACTTTTTCTTACCTCGCTTTTTCTTGACAAGCTTCAAGTTTTTACCTCGCTTCTCGCCTTCTTCATTTTTGTCATTAGCTTTTGGTTTTGGTTTACTTTCGGCCTTGTTAGACTTCGATTTCTTCTTTACGCGCTTTCGCGTAGCGTGCTGCGGCAACGGAGACAAAGTAACGGGCGAAAGAGACGTGGGAGAAGCGGAAGGTGGAAGTATCGATCTCGACGAGGGAAGATCTTCGTCGCTGGATGCTTCCGATTCTAAATAGCGATTTACAGCTTTGTCGAACGCTTCCTTTAAATTGATCGCCATTTCTGTATATTCTAAAAGACGAGAAAGAGACGCGTTTAAGACGACTAACGGTATCACTTATAAACTATTACGAAAGATAAATATATCATACCGTTATCGGATCCATTGTATTGCCTGCAATTATCTACGATGAGATGAAAGTCGCATTTGAACTGACTAAATTTTTTATACGAACCACCCTCTAATTTTTTTTCCATAGTCCCAAGATCCATAGGTTTCTCCACTACGCTGTAGTAGCTGTACAAATATATGTATAATGCATTTTTTATCATTTATCATTAATGCATTTATTACGTATATGAATTTTAATACCTCGGTGCATATTTCTCATCTACGGGATCGATAAAGGGCCAAGCATCGGCGTGATCCTTTAAACTCTCGAGAACTTTGTGCATACCAACGCGACGCTCCTCCTCTTCGATACCAAAGGAATATCCATACTTATAGCCGAAACTGGACGTAACGTAATTAGCATCGTTGTGACCGATACCCTTTTTCTTTTCCAAATTTTCGACTTCGTCCGTATGTATCACGATCTGCCCGACCGCCGAAGCCAGCGAATTATTCGTCTGTCGTCCTTTCTTTTGTACCGGAGGAGTAGATAACGGCACGGAGCCTTCATCCTTAACGTAGACAGTTTTGGAGCCTTGAGACGTCCTCTTCGTTCCTTTGTTATTAGCTTTAGTCGTGATCTTTGATCTAACCATGACTGTTTCCATTTGCGTAGAAGGTTCGTGGCTTCGAAGGACTCTCGAGGAATTATTGCGTTGTAACAGCTTGCGCCTTTGTTGCTTCTCCTTCAGATCGAACAGCTTGGGAATCTCCGGCATGAAATCTTCCGACAGCGTTCTGTAGAGCTTCTGCTCGGTATCGTACTCCTGTAAAATGCGATAGAATATATAAAGATAGAATATAGAACGGCTATTATAACGATCGATCGATTCGTATCGCGATAATAATTACAGAATCACGAAATTTTTCAACCAGACGGCCCCAATCCTGCTGCGTAAAGCAGACGACCTGCCAGACAGTTTCTCTTTCCTCGCTCGCTGTATATATTAAACTATTTTCCTCCTTCTCCTCTTCCTTTTCCTCCTTCGCCACTCTGTTCCTTCGTTTTTTGCGTTTCTTGTCCCTTGACTTATTTCTCGATTTACACGAAATATCGTTCGAAGTATCGACGTAATCCTCCCTGTACAATCGAGTGCCGTAGAAGTACCAATAGGCAGAATTCTTACGGTCATGTCCCAATGGTTCGACCCGCAAACTATCCGAGTCTAGATTATTTAAAGATTGCTCCTGCGGGTAAATAATTTTAAATTTGTCGATTTTTTAAAGAATCGTAAATGAGGGTAAGACGGTAACGACGACGTTACACAATTACGTACCACGTCTTCAGCGTCTAGCCTAAAATCGCAAAGAGCACGCAATATCTCGACTTTCTGACGGAGAGGTAGCAACTCGAAGTCTACATCCGTGTTAAATGGATTGTCGCATTTATATTCCTGCGGAAGTAAGACAGATAAAACGTAGGAGTTAGTCGGGACTTAAAAAGCGTAACGGGCGATATTAAAACAGCTAAGACAAACGTGAAGGGCATAGTTACTTGACATTTCTTCCTGAACACTCTACGAAGAAACATTTGATAGTTAAAAGTAGAAATATCATTGCGGGTATCGTTAGGTAAACACCCTTCCAATAATCTTACTATCAATTCTTGTACCAAACGTCCCTCCGTGCCTCCATCCGTTAACAATGCTTCTTCCAAATCCTGAAATACGAAAGAGTTAGAACGGTCGTATCGTACGCGAAGAAAATTATTCTAACGACAGACGCAGCATTCGTTGGATTATCTAATAAAGCCGAAGCATGGAATTCCTGGAAGCTAAAGCAAGGCTACGCATCGCGTTATAAATACGGAGACTTGTCGTACGAGTTAGCATTTAATTAGATACCTCGATATCAAAGTCCAGAAGATTGAAGGCAGCCCTAAATAACGAACAGAAGTGTGCTATACTTGGCACCTCCCACCACGATTGAATGTCTAAAAAAATAAAGGAACAGTTAAGAGTTCCTTAATCTTGTAGTTTCCCCGAACCGATCTCTTTGTCAAAAATTATTAAAGTGACATCGCAATCTCGTATCGAGTGATAATCGAAAGCGGCGGTACGTAGGTAATATCAAAAAACGAATCATTAGAAATGGAAAAGAAAATATGCAGGACAAGCCGATCTTTCATCGACGGTCTCGAATTAAGCTCGGGCATCGATCGTCGTCAAAAATTGCCAACGATCGAGAAAAGAGATCAATACGACGCGTTCCAACGCGAAAGCAGCCAAAGATCATCGATATTTCAAGGGAGTAATTTAATCGTATCGCTTAGAAATAAATGTTTTAAATTTATTAAATTTAACATCATCCTGTTCGCATACCACAGACTCTCTCTCTCTTTCTCTCGCTCTCTCGCTCTCAGTTCTTAAAGTTACTCCAAAAGGGAAATGCGGAAAAAGTGAAAACTGAAAATACGGTGGAAAAAAGATAATCGATTACGAGACGTCAACGTGAATTGGAAAGAACGACGGGGGGAGGGGAGGGGGAAGAGGGGTAGGGTGGTGACGGTGTACGTAAGCTTCCGAGATCAGCGGCAATTTCGATAAGTTCGTAAATGATCGAAGTGACACTCGCCTAGAATCCCGATGAAAGTGGGAAACATAACCCGTCTTGTGGCGGGCAAACCGGGTTACTACGACGGGTCGGTTATCTATCGCTCGGCCCGCTTGGTCGTTACCAATGCCAAGGGCAAGACGTTAAATGGCATCGTCGATAGGCGAACTTCCTCGTTCGCGTCGATCTCGTTTCCTCGATCCTCGAGGGAGGGAGGGAAGAAGCGTAAGCGGAGGTCGACGCCGCTAGTTCGGATCTATTCGAAAGCGTCGGCGGTCGGCGGCAGGTCAGCAGCCCAACGCCGAGAGTCCCAGGACATCCTCGAGCAGCCAGGACCGAAAGAGCGTGCGATCGTGCCTCCGCATAGCTCGACGAGTCCCACCGTTACGAAGCCGGATGATCGAGGGCATTCGCCGCTCCTGTTGTCACCGTCGCTCATCGGGACATTGGTCGTGGTTCGACGATCACGATGACGAAGACGATGAGAATCACAACGAGGAATCGATGAGAATCGACGAGAATTTATCGGAATAAAATGGAGTAGAATAGAATAGAATAGAGCAGAATAGAGCAGAACAGACGACGACGACGACGACGACGACAAGATCGACGATGATGAGAAGGATGAGGAGTAGGAGGAGTACGAGGAGAAGAAGGGGGAGGAGGAGGAGGAAAATAGGAGGAGTAGGAGTAGGAGGAGTAGGAGGAAGAAGAGAAGGAGGAGAAGGAGGTGGAAGAGGACGACGATGACAACGACGAGGGCGATTTGTTATTTATTTTATCAGCGCGACCGTCGCTCGGATGCGCGCGACACTCTCCAGTCGCGATTTTCCGATCGAAAAAGTCCGCGATCGAGACGAAGCACGGGGTTGGTTCGGTCTCTGGAGTCGTCGTTCGTAAATAAAACGGCTCGATCTCGCTTACTCACTCACTCCTTCGCTCGTTCGCTGCTTCGCTCGCACTCGCGCTCACTCGCGCACACACCGTCGTCACTGGGTACTAACACACGCACTCGCGAACGCACACCGTGTCGCTGCTGTACGTATCGAAGAACGAAGGAAAACGTTAGAGGCTATCGAACGTTGGCGATCGAGTAGGACTGATGTAACCGATCCGCGATTCTCCCGTTGCGTCGTCTGTACGGATCGACGTACCAAACGCTTGGGCAACTTCGCAGGAAAAACACACTCGCGATACGAACGTACGGGTGCGACTATGGCATAGCGACCGCAATTGCGGGCGTATAACCCGTGAATGTTCGTAGTGCATGATCGTATGCGCTAGGCATGCGATCGTACGCAATGCCATTGATGGCTCTCTTGAGAACTCCCCTTAACGGTGGCCAAAGCGAGAGATGGCGGATGGATCGTCTTTTCTTGGTGGAAATGACCATGATTTGAAAGTATCGTATTCGTTTAGGAAGGTGGGCCTTCCTAAAAGGTCCGAACATTACGGGACTAATTTTATAGTATTATAAATATAGTAAAATAAATATTAAGCATATAGACTAAAAGCACCAGGGTTGAGTATGATATGGGTATTGGCTATGGCCAATAAAAAGAAGCGAAATGTACATTTAAGGACTCTTATTCAAAAGGTTCTTCGCGTACACCACACCGAGTCTAAGGTTACGTCCATGTAAAATCGCTAAATTTGGAGATAGTTTCGTATTTTTATACGCCTATTTTGCGGTCGATGGGCTCTTGGTTGAGCTTACGACCTAAAATAGAAATACCAACAACTCGAAGCTACTGTACGAGATGAAAGTCCAAATATCTCGACGATCGAAGCAATAGAACCAGTGTTCGGAGTACCTTCGAGCAAAGGCTGATCCACATAGATCGTAGGTAACTATTCCAAAAGCACCAGAATTGAGTATGATAGGTGTAGTAGGGTAAATGAGCGCGTTAAACACGCAAGGTATAAATACTTGTTCCGTCACTTAATGCCATCACAAACTTCAACATTGACTCCTTCGACCATTGCATTTCTATGTATGTGCTCGATGTATACGAAAAGAGATGGTCAGCAACCATAAAAATTATATTATTCGTATATAATTAAGTATAATTAAATAAATATTAATTAATCTATGGAAAACGTATTGATTTCTTTTAATTAAAAAACGACAGAACTTTCCGGTAGGCTTAATACATCACACCGAGTCTAGGGTTACGTCAATGTAAAATCGCTGAAATTCATCATATTTAATATTTCATCGCTAAAATTATATTTTTATACGTCTAGGCTAACGACAAATGTATTCGGTATTTTGCGGTCAATAGGCTCTCGAATGAAAAAGAAAAAGTAGAAATATCAAATACTAAATGGTAGGAACAATACTGAACTTTCAATCGTGACGAGTTAATATCGATTTTAAAATAAGTCGAACCGCGAGTCGTTCGAGAGTCGTGATTAATGCGATTAATGCGGCGAAATAATCGAAGATTTCTTTCTCGCGATTGTTTATTCGAAACGCTGTTTCTCTTTTGTTTTTACTAAAATATCGAAAAATCCGTGAATCG
The DNA here is from genome assembly GCA_025433975.1 of Liostenogaster flavolineata. NCBI lineage: Eukaryota > Metazoa > Arthropoda > Insecta > Hymenoptera > Vespidae > Liostenogaster > Liostenogaster flavolineata. The sequence continues at coordinate 73,876 of JAITYT010002829.1, read as the reverse complement.
AGGAAGCCGATACGCCGAGATTCTTGGTCACGCGCGTGGAAATTCGCCCGCCTAATTCGACGATTCTTCGATGTTTCCCGCGCAAATGTCGTTGCGCGTTACTCGCGAGAGAATCGACGAGTGCGCGTTTACGGCGTAGGTGACACACAATTCGTATTCCCGTAACGTCGTACGTTCCGTGACGTAGAGACGCATATGTCGGGTAAATAAGAAAGATAGAAATTTTTAGAACAAAAGGAAAATGACTTCCTTTAATTTAAGCATACTGAAGGATCATCTGACGAACGCCGGTCGGCAGGTTCCTACCGCTAGCGGCGTCTCCTTCGCCAAGCGATCTTTAAAACTCGACTCGGAGGAGGACGGTAATGTAACAAACTTTTTCTTTTTTTCCGATTTCTTTTAATTTCTACCCTCCTATTTTTCTTTTAATCGATGTATTTTTCCTAATCTTTGCACCCTGCGATTTCAGCGGAAGACATCATTCGCGCGATACGGGAATGCCCGCATTTAGAGTTCTTGGATCTGGAAGGGAATACGTTAGGACCAGTTGCCGCGGAGGCCATCGCCGAAGCCTTGAAAGAAAATGCCTCCTCTTTGAAGAGAGCCTTGTGGAAGGATATGTTCACCGGACGTTTAAAAACGGAAATTCCGAAGGCCTTGGAACACCTTGGCGGTGCCCTCTCCTCGGCTGGTACTTACCTTACGGAACTTAATATGAGCGACAATGCTTTCGGTCCGATCGGCATTAGAAGTCTAGCGTCGTTCTTAACTTCCAGTACGTGCTACACTCTTTGCGAACTGAGATTGAACAATAACGGTCTCGGTATATCCGGTGGTAAAATGTTAGCCAAAGCGCTCTTGGATTGCCACGAGAACAGCTCCAAGAACGGTAAGTCGAGACACGGTTCTCCGGCGATAAGTTCTATCGACGCTTCTATTCGAAAGTCTCCCCATTTACGATTTCGACCTTTGCAGCGACGAAACCGTTGGGATTAAAAGTATTCGACGTGGGAAGAAATCGTCTGGAGAACGAGGGCGCCGAAGCATTGGCGTCTGTATTCAAGAAATTAACGACCTTGGAGCAAGTAGAGATGGCTCAAAATAGTATATACCACAAAGGGATCGAAGCGCTCGCCGATGGATTATCGGCCAATCCTAGATTAAGAATTTTGAATCTGAACGACAACACGTTCGGTACGCGTGGAGCCAAAGCCCTATCGAAAGTTCTATCAAATTTTAAAGACCTCGAGCAACTCAACCTCGGTGATTGCTTGTTGGAAACGAAAGGCAGCATGATCTTGGTGGAAGCGTTGGGAATCAAAGGAAATCACCCTTCTCTGGCTGTGTTAAACTTATCCGCCAACGAAATTCATTCCAAGGCTGCGAAAGCTATTGCTTCGGCGATGGCTGACAAGGGATCGTTGATAACTTTGCAATTGGATAGCAACGCCTTCGGACACGACGGTCGTGCTATACTACGCGATAGTCTAACTCGTTTGCAAAAGATCGATGCGTTGAGTACGTTGAGCGACGACGAAAGCGACGAGGATTACGACGAAAAAGACGTCGAAACGAATGACGAAGATACAAACGAGAGCAAAGATTCCGACGATAGTAAAGATTCCGATGAAAGCAAAGATTCCGATGAAAGCACGATAGTACAGGACAATGTAACGGAGAAAAGCGTGACCGTCGCAGATTTTTTAAAATCGCCGACTGGAGGTAAACTGTTGTTACTGCAATACGATAATGTACAAACTTTTGTGGAGCACGCAAAGGTTAGTGCTCGATGAATTTTTTTCATTAACTAAATAATAAAAAATAAAGATAAAAATAAATTGTTAGTCTCCAATCGATACGTATTGTTGTAGGCTTTGGCATCGAGCAACGGCGAATTTTCAGATCTTAAATTTATAAATGAGTTCATCAAAATAGTCATGAAAGTATCCGCGTTCTGTGGAAGTGGGTATCTCGAGATAAGGATGAAGGCCGAAGGTCTTACGGATTCCCTTTACTCGGAACTGTTCGCCTCCTCTGTACAGTACAACCAAGTTTCTAATTTAAATAATGCTTTACTCGTTAATTTACGTCTAATAAAAGTAAGCGTCACTATTTTTTCATACATTTTTTAATAATAAATTTTGTATGTTTTTACAGAGTAATAAATACATAAATGTTTCAGAGTGAAAATAAGAATGCTGAGAAGATAGACTGGAACGTGGTGGATTGTTTTAAAGCGTTAGAAAAAATTTGTCAAAGAGAATACTTTCTGCCACAGACGAGAGATACATTGAAATTATTTCTAGAAAAGCCGATAAAAGTTAATCGTACACAAATAATAGATCCATTTCAAGATGCGAAAAAGTCTCTCAGAGATGCACTGAACTGTGTACAAAGCACATAAATTTCCTAAAGATTTTTGCTACGTAACATTAACAAATACTTTTTATTTCTGATATTTAAATTTCCTAGTTTATAAATCGATGTGTATGTCTATTTTTTATAAAGTATCTACAGAAATTTCTATGCGAAAGATTATCTGTGACTTCATGGCGGTACTCTCTTTCTCCTCATTGACGTGTTTAAACATGCTGTCTTGCAAATTATGTCTTTGGATCTTATGTAAAATATAGAAGAGAGATCAAATTTTACGATATTAAGGGCTGTATGAACAAAATATATTCGGGTGAACCTTTTGAACATATGTATTTAAGAATATCGATTAAACGAACCTTTACATTGCGAAATATTCCAAATTTAAATACTCTGATTAACATACATGCTTTAAAAATTCTAATGGGTTTTGTAAATTAAACGATGTAAGCATATATCCATTCCTTTAAACGTTGAAAACGAACAACTTTTATCCGTGTCATGCGCACATAGTTTACGTTTGTAACTTTTACTCGACGCGTATATGCGTACATTGCAATCAAAGGGTTAAAATATGAACATATAAGGTATATGAACCCTTTTAATGCCATCGGGCCGATGCATTGTAGCAGACCAACCGCTTGGCGGGC